>CAUYQG010101757.1:0-35434 GCA_963574415.1 Tarsius wallacei
TTCTACATTCTATAAACATAGATGGAGTTGTGAGAAAAACAACTAGCTTAAAAAAATAAAGCCCCCTTTGGGAGGCTGAGGTGAGTGGATTGCCTGAGCCCTCGGGTTCGAGACCCGCCTGGGCAACTTGGTGAGACCTCAACTCAAAAATAAAAAACAGGCGGGCTTGGTGGCTCAGTCTGTAATCCCGCTCCTTGGGAGACTGAGGTGAGTGGATTGCCTTAGCCCGCGGGTTCGAGACCCGCCTGGGCAACTTGGCGAGACCTCATCTCTGCAATAAATCAAAAAATTAGCCAGGCGTGGTGGCGCGCGCCTGTAGTTCCAGCTACTTAGAAGGCTGAGGTGGAAGGATTGCCGGAGCCCAGCAGGTCGAGGCTGCGGTGGCCAGGAGCGGCCACTGCACTCCAGTCTGGGTGACAGAGTGAAACTCCAACTCAACAAAACAAAAAAAAGGAGTCCGACTAACCTGGATGGCAAGTTGTTTAAAACGTTAGGCAAATTTAAAGCTATGATTTTCCTGAAGATGTATATTATCCAGGTGGTTTTTAAAGAAAAATGAGAATTGTAAGTAAAAGAAATAGAGTATCCTCTTCTCACTTGCTTAAATATTATTTTCAAAAAGTTAAAAACATAGCTTTCATACAAGGTGAACACAGAGCTGGGCTTAGTGGCTTGTGCCTGTAATCTCAGCTACTTGAGAGGCTGAGGCAGGAGGATTACTTGAGACCAGGAGTTCTAGCTCAGCCTCAGCAAAATAGTGAGACTCCATCTCTGAAAAAATAAAATAAAATAAAATTACCTGGGCATTGGTGCATACCTGTAGTCCCAAGTAGTGAGGAGACTGAGGCGGAAAGATCGCCTGAGTCAAGGAGGTTGAGGCTGTGAGTATGCCACTATATTCCAGCCTGGGTGACAGACTGAGGCTCTGACTGAAAAAAAAAAAAATTCTAAGACTGGTTAAAAGGACAAAAAACAGTGAGATATAACATTGGAATGTGTAAATGAATTATTTGCCAATAGATGCAAAATCAAGTACTATCCAATACATCAATAAAATGCAACAATGCAGTCTCAGTCATGCATAGAGTTGTCCCTGTAGCAAGCCTTATTGTTCAAGATGGATATGTGGCCCAGGCCTAGCCCAAAGAAGCATCCCATTTTCCCAGTGACAGAGATGGAACCCAAAAGACACGATAAGATTTGACTGAAACTTTTGTGAGAGTCACTACATTTTGGGGGACACTTGAACCTAGAACTAAGCCCTTTGTTGAGAGTCTAATCCCATCCATGAGACTGGAGTCCTGATAACTCCATCACCTCCTAAAGGCCTCTTAATACTATCACACTGGCTCTTAGGTTCCAACATACACATTTTGAGGGAACATTAACACTTGGATCACAGGAGGAGGTTCCAGCCTCTAGAACTAAGGGAAATAAATTTATTTTGTTTGTAAGTCATCCACTGTGGTAATTTTGTTATAGAAGAATTTGCTATCATCACAAGAAGCCTAGACAAAGATGCCTAGAAGAACAGAGAAAAACAACAGAGGGAAACAGCATCCCGATGACTTTAACTGAGCCCCCAAATCAATGGTGCTGTCTGAATGCAACCTTAATCCCAGACTTCTCTGTTATACTAGTCAGTATACTTCCTTCATGTCTGCTTGTTTATGCCAGGTAAAGGAATTCCAAATGACTCCTCACAGTAAAAGGGGATTCTCAGGCCGGGCGTGGTGGCTCAAGTCTGTAATTCTAGTACTTTGGGAGGCCCAGGCAAGAGGTTTGCCCAAGCTCAGGAGTTTGAGGCCAACCTGGGCAACTTGGTGAGACCTCATCTCTACAATAAATCAAAAAATAAGTAGGGTGTGGTAGTGCACACCTGTAGTTCCAACTACTTGGAAGGATGAGGCAGAAGGATCGCCTGAGCCCAGCAGATCAAGGCTGCGGTGGCTTTGAGCATGCCACTGCACTCCAGCCTGGGCAACAGGGTGAGACTCCAACTCAAAAAAAAGGGGGTTGGTGGGGTAGAGGGATTCTCAGGCTGGTTCTTTCTTCTATGCTGGCCCCTTAAACATATACTCCTTTCTCTGGGTTTCCGTTTCTCCTTCTGTAAAAGAGTTAAGCCAAACCTACCACAAAGAGTTATAAAAATTAAATAGGTGGCCGGGCTCTGTGGCTCAGCCTGTAATCCTGTGCCTTGGTAGGCTGAGGTGAGTGGATTGCCTGAGCCCGCGGGTTCGAGACCTGCCTGGGCAACTTGGTGAAACCTCATCTCTACAATAAATCAAAAAATTAGCCGGTTGTGGTAGCGCATGCCTGTAGGTGTGGGGTGCCAGCCCCCGCAGGTTTTGGGGATCCCTGGAAAGATGGGGCGGCATCAGCGATTCGAGGGATAGATATGAAGAAGAGAAAGAAAGAGAAAAAGAAAGAGACTGAACTTCTGTCTAGTGCAGAAGCCGTTTAATGAAGGTTTCCATGCTCTTTTTATCCTAAATTTTCACAGGTTAGATCACAAGGTTTTCACGTGAACACAAAGCCAGGCGGATGAGGGGCACCCCCCACCCACCAGGTGTTTCCTCAGGCATGAGGAAGAACAAACCCAAAATTGTCTTACTCTTTTCCTATGCTTGCTTAATGTTCCTCAAAGCAATCTTTCCCTGATGTCATAATGTTTCTAATAATCAATAGCTTTTAAATCCCTTACACACACAATACCTTAGGCAATGACTAACTTATTTTAATAACTTTTTTATTCTATACTAATTAACACCAACTCCAGCTACTCTGCTAAAACTTTAACTGTATGGTTACTATGACAACTCTTAGCAGATACAGCTTACACCAATCCCTAAAGAATGTAGCCCAGAGCCGGTCTCGGTGGCTCAGCCTGTAATCCCGCGCCTTGGGAGGCTGAGGTGAGTGGATTGCCTGAGCCCGCGGGTTCGAGACCCGCCTGGGCAGGCGAAACCTCATCTCTACAATAAATCAAAAAAAATTAGCCGGGTGTGGTAGCGCGCGCCTGTAATTCCGGCTACTTAGAAGGCTGAGGCAGAAGGATCGCCGGAGCCCGGCGGGTCGAGGCTGCGGTGGCCGGGAGCGGCCACTGCACTCCAGTCTGGGCGATCGAGTGGGACTCCAACTCAAAAAAAAATAAATAAATAAAAAAATAAAAATAAAAATGGAAAAGTACAATTTGAAACTCAACAAATTGTTTTCACATTAGTAATTGTGCTGCATGATAAGTGATAATATTGTACAGATATAATTTTATTATTAGACAAAACCAGAATACTATTGATAAAATAATTTATTGGTTAAAAGCATGGTTTGTAGTTAAACCTGGATTTTAACCTCTAGCCTGAATCTGAGAACCTTTTTAGCATTAAACAAATTATTTAAAAATTCACATAAACCTCACCTGTTTCCAGATGAAAATCATAATACCTGCCTTTATAAGGTTGTTCTTAGAGCTAAATTAGAAAAATTTGTAAAATGCTTAACATAATACCTGGCACAGAAAAGCTCTTCATATATATCAGCTGTATTCTGTTTTTTTAAGTCTTGATATTATTCCTCTAGAAGATACTGTTATTGGGGATTTGAAAAGAAATATTATTTGTGTATTACACATACTGCATTTGAGGTTCTGTACGTTAAAATTAATTTTCTCAAAAATCAAAGGAGTATTTGTACAAAAGTATATTGTCAACTAGGATGAGTTTCTTTGAAAATTGTTTTCCATTGAACTCAAAATTTCATGTAATAACTTCTAATTTCCCGTATTTCTTGCTTGCTTTCTGTCAATCTCAACTTTCAGTAAGTAATAATTATTGTAGGTACATTGGTAAATATGTGTGTTTTGAATTTAAAGATAATTCTGTCAGTAACATTCTTTCTGGAGGTAAACTGAAACCCAGGTAACTTATGAGTCTTGTTACATAATATCCAAATTCTCCTTCACATACTAAGCCATGTGGTGTCCTATTAGAAGGTAGAACTTTTAAGGTGTTAGGGTACCAAGTTATAGTTGAGTGTTTCTTTTGTGGTCCATCCCTTCAAACAGATGTCTATTGCCCCTGAATTCTTCCTTCAGTTCTCATTTAGTTCAGTCTTACTTTTGCATCACCACTATCCAAACTTATTTTATCAGGAACACCAGTGACTTTGCTAATTAATCCAAAGTCAGTTTTCTGTTTTTTTCTTACCTGTCAATGGCATTTACCATAACTGATAACACCTCTTGTTTAATCAATACATTGTCTTTAGTTGGCTTACAAGGCACAGGCTTGTTCCCCTGCCAGGTTTCCTACCACCTCACTGATTACACCTTTTCAATTCTCTCTCTACACTCAATCCCTTAGTACTCTCACCCAGTCCTTTTCTAAAGACCATTTCCATGCCACAATTAGCATATTTGTATTTCCAGTTCATCTGTCTCCTAAACATAACACTGGTATATACAATAGCCTATTTGGCATCTTCACTTGAATGTTCTAATACTGTTGTAAATCCAACCTGGCAAACTGAGTTATTTTTCCCCAAAACATGTTCCTCTGCAGCTTTTGGCTGCAGTGACTATTATTTTACTTGCTTAGGCCAAAAACCCAGGAGGCCTCTTAGACTCTGTTCTTTTACATTCATACCTAATTCTTCAACAAATCTTATTGGCTTTACCTTCAGAATTTCTCAGCTTCTCAGCACCTCCACTGCTCACCCTGGTCAGAGGTACTATCTTTTGTTGACTGAGTTGTTGGAGTCGCTTCTTGTTTCTGCTACTATGTTTGCTCTCCTCACTATTTTTTTATTTTCAGCAGAGTGATTTTTTTTAAAAACTGTAAATTAAATCATATCACTCCCTTGCTCAAAACCCTCCATGACTTCCTATTTCACTCAATAAAGCCAAAATCCTTATAATGGCCCACAGGGTCCTTCATAATCTGGTACCTCTGTACTCTTGTCTTCACCTCCTCTTCATTCACTCTGCTCTAGCCACATAAACAAATCAGGAATAGTTTTGACTTAAGGACTTTGTTTTGGCTGTGCTACTGCCTAGAATGCGCTTACTAACTCTGTCCTGTTTTTTAGGATGTTGCTTACATTTCAGTGAAGTCTACTTTGTCTACCCTATATAAAATTGTAACCCATACCTAACACTCCCAATTTCCATCACCCAACTCTACTTTCCTTTTTTCTGAAGCATTTATGCTCCTCTAACATTCATGACATCCTTGTTTATTATATTTGTTTTTTTTATTGTTCTCTTCCCTGCTAGAATATCTGAGGAAGCAATGTCTGTTTTGTTCACTGATGTATCCCAAGCATATAGAATCATGATAGTAGCTCAGTAAATATTTGTGGAGTAAATAAACGAAGGGCAAGAATTTGGAATAATTGTAATGTTTAGTTTAAACCTTGATTTCATCCAATTTCAATTTGAGGGGGTTTTTTTTGGTTTTTGGTTATTTTACATGTCTAAATATTTATTAAAAATGTTATTAATTACTTTTATTCTTTTGTAGAGAGCTTTCAAACAACAGAGAAAAATTTTACTTTTCTTAATAGAGTAAAACTAATTTGGTTTCAGATTGCTATAGTTCAGTGGACCCTTTTATACAGTGGACCCTAAGATACATCATTGGATCGTAGTGATTTTATTTTGCCATATCTTGAAATATTATACTATTTCACCATCCTAAGAATGATTTTATCATTACTTATCCATTAGTCCCAACCATGCTGAAAAAGACTCAACTAATCAGAAAACAGAAGAATGATGAAATTGCCTAGACAGATAATGCATTGGTAAAATAAATCATCACTGTTAAATCACTTTTCGGCTTTCTTACTGTGTTGCCCAAAGTATTGCATTATCTTTCAAGAATGTGTAAATGAAGTCTGGAGGCGCCATATTTATATTTTTGAGCTTTTATGGAACAAAGTTGAGAATTCAGAATTTTAAATTTTCCACCCAAGACAGCAAATAAGAAATTGACAAAATATGTTTTCACAATTATTCAATAAATCAGAAGATGAATGCAGAGAGACAGGTCACAATACTTAGCCCTTAATGATGTGATGAATTTGATTGTTTAAGCAGTTCTCAGACTGATTTTTCACAAGGTATGGGAAATGATTTTCCTAAAATTCAAGAACTGATGAGTGAACAATATACTTCTATGTATAGAAAGGAAATAGGGTATTCTCATTTAGTCATTCAACAGAAAATTCTTTATCACAATATTTTATGACAAGAATCTGAGCCATTTTGTTTTCATAAGGACATGTGACTGTATTTTTTCATATTTTATGATATTTGTGCATCAGAATTTACTTGATCTGGTTTCTATCGAATGGCCAAATGCTGAAGTCAAGTATATGCACAGGGATTATTAGAAGGAAACAGATTGAACTGGGCATGGTGGCTCATGTCTATAATTTCAGCACTTTGGGAGACAGAGGCAAGAGGATTTACTGAGCCCAGGTGGGGTTCCAGTCCAGTCTGGGCAACTTGGTGAGACCTCGTTTCTACAATAAATCAAAAAATTAGCCAGGCATGGTGGCATGCACCTGTAGTCCTGGCTACTCAGGAGACTGAGGTGGAAGGATTGCCTGAGCCCAGCAGGTCACGGCTGTGGTGGCCGTGAATGTGCCACTGCACTCCAGCCTGAGCACCAGAGTAAGACTCTGACTCAAAAGAAAAAAAAGAACAGATTATATAGAAATGAAATTTTTTTAAATAAATCTTTCTGATGAGTGTTTAAAAAAGTGAAAGTGATTTACAGTTAAGGAGCAAAGTAATATTTTAGAGATCTAATTATATCTGATTTTAAATGTTTTTAAATGCACGTGGTCCAAGTTCACTCATGACAATTGATGAGAAGTTAGCTGGCATTAGGAGGATAGGACTGCTATTTTTTTATTAAATAGAGTTTTAGTATTAGAGCTTTTTAAAAAACCATGTTGCATATGTTACTTTAATTAAAAAAACTGACATATGCAATTATGAATTTAAAGAGAAAAATCTAGCTGGTATGTAGCAAATGAAGCTGAAAGTACAGGGACACAAACACCATCTTACATCTCTGGTGATGAACTCTGTGACTGGATGGAAACCAAAGTATTGGCTTGGAAAAACATTTTGAAGGATTATGCTGTGAATTGAAGGACCTTTACTGAAGGTGTGAAGTATTATTAGGTTAAGATGAAAATAAGCCTATGTTTTGAGCCATTAATAACAATAAGAGAGAAGGTATTTTTGCCTGTTTCAAGTGGAATTGTAAAAATGAGTTTTGATATGGATATGCCATGCTTGCAATGAATGTAATATAAACATTTGTGATATATCCTGTAAGCAGGTGTGAATGTCAGTCTGGACATATTTGATTTATAAGGGCTGGAGAGAGTTTTGAAGCAAATCTGACCAAAAAAAATATAGTAAAAAGCAAATTGTTTTGCAGTGATTTATTTTGCCAAGGCGCAAATGCCAGACATTAGAGAAAAAAAAGAAAAAGTAGACAAGGAAATGATAACAAAATAATAGAGCAAGTGAAAGAATATAGCTTCCAGATTGCCAGCTAATCAGCAGGTAGATAGCCCTTATGTAAAGTCTCTAAATCTTCTTTAGACACCCTTTTTTACAGTAGACTGTTGGTTAGATTTAAGTGTGTTTTATTTGTGCTTGTCATTTTACAAATATTTTAAATATGTGTGTGATATTGTATTTTTGCAGTTGGTGGAGCAGTGTAGGTGGAGAACAGGTGTCATTAGTAGACCTTTAAAACAAGAATAACAGCCTCTAAATATTTACTGTTTCTTTTGATAAGTTTTCTCCTTCTGTCCTTGTTACTTAGTATAATTTGAGGATCATTTTTAATTTCTAAATATGTATTTTGTAAACCAGGTGGTTCATTGACTGACTCTGGGGGCACAGGGAATGGGGGATAAGTTTTCTCTCTCTGCACAGACAAAAACTTTTATATGACCAATAATTTTGCAAAAGCTCTATATAACCTTGTGCTAAGCACCTGTATTTATTTCCTCTTTTTTCTTCCTCCTCTACCTCTAAAAAAAGAAATCCCCATTTCTTTTACACACATTTTAAAAATATAAATTGTTTCTGGTAAATTAATTGGGGTTGAAATTGAGATGAACATTTTGAGGCTTTACTTGCAAATTCTTGTACTAAAATTTGTTTTATTTAAACTATTGACAGTTATACAGTGCAAAATTATAATAACTAAAATAGTTTTGTGTCCAATGTTACGATGAAAAAGTATAAAGATAAGAAAACCAAGACAAAAAAGAGCAGTTTGGGAAGACTACAAGTGAATGAAGTGGCCTAACCGTCAGGGGATTTGAATGTGGCATTTTCTGTATTTCAAAAGTTTCCGTTGAAATAACAGATGCTGCTGATGAAGTTGGGAATAGTAACTTCATTTGTGACTGGTACAGTTGCTTATTAAAAGTGAGAAAGCTCCCAGGGGCTTATCTGGTATAGTGGAGTTAGGCTCAGGAAAGGATATGACATAAGTGTCTGGCAGCTTTGTCTGCGTGATCTTTAATCCATAAACACTGGTTAGGTACAGGCATGATTATCTATAAATGTGCAGTTATCTTATATTTCTTGTGGATCCGTGTCTGCCACAGTGTTGTTAAATAATGATGTTATTTTTTAATGTCCTTTTTAGTTCTTAGAGGTACTTGCTACAGAAATTCCAAGTTTTTATCCCTAGCCATAGAAAACTGTCTTAGTAAATTTTTATTGTACAATAGTCCATTAAATTATCTATTGGCTTATGTGTCTGAATTCATAGTAGTGCTTATTCATATAAGTGTGCATATGAATGTTTACTTTTTCTTCCTTTTTCTTGTTAGTTTTATTTTCTAATGTTATTCACAGTATGCAAGATATTGTGCAGGTAACTGGATAGTTAGATAAAATAGAAGTGGTCTCAGTTCACGGAGAGCTTTGGTACAGGGAGGGAAGTAAAATATTTATTAATATAACCCTTAATACAAGGATTAGAGGTGCTCAGTAGCCTAAAATGTACAGATAAGATGTTTTCAGACTGACTGAAGGAGAAAATACATCTGCCACCAAAGGGAAATCAAGGGAGATGGAAATGTTATTTAATTAATTCATTCAGTAAACAGGAGTGCCTATGATAATTAGTCAACCGTGCTTTGGTGTTTGCAGAAGACAAAGATAGAAATTACACAATTAAAGTCCAGGGTGTTACAAAGTTGTGAGTAATCATCTTTGCTTTTTTGAAGGGGTAGCAGGTAAGACTTCAGTTGTGGTGATTAGGGACTTGAAGGCCAAGTCCCAGTTCCAAGTGTATGAATTGAGGATGCATTCAGGTGTTCCAGAGAATACATGTGTAGATATAGCTACAGAGAACACAGGACATTGTGAAAATTATTAGACATAGCTGGAACATTGGGACAAGGAAGATGAAGCAAGAGAAACAGTTAAAGGCCAAATCCGGGAAGCCACATTGTGTGGCATACTAGGTTTTTTTTTGTTTTTGTTTTTTTTGAGTTGGAGTCTCACTCTGTCGCTCAGGCTGGAGTGCAGTGACATCCTCACAGTCACCACAGCCTCCGACCTGTTGGGCTCCGCCTCAGTCTTCCAAATAGCTGGAACTATAGGCACGCGCCACCACGCCTGGCTAATTTTTTTATTTATTGTAGAGATGAGGTCTCACCAAGTTGCCTAGGTTGGTCTCAAACACATGGGCTCAGTCAGTCCTCTCATCTTGGCCTCCCAAAGTGCTGGGATTATAGGCTCACACCTCATACTAAGGATTTTGATATTTTTATCTGTAGGCAGCATGGGACCATTCATGGCAGAATGTATCCATATTTCTGTTTCAGAAATATTCTAATAGTAGTGGAGTGGAAAGCAGTATATGATAATACAAAAGTTATTTTAATAATCCAAGTGAGAAATTAAGTGACTCTGGGCTAAAGTAATGGCATTGATGCTGTTTTAGATAGAGAATTTTTAGGATTTGGGATGAAAGGTGAGAAAGAAGAGGTTTCTGGTATACAGACTGTGGTGCATGTCATTGAGATAGATGATAAGGAGACGTAGGGCTTTTATTTGTATTTTTAAAGAGAGAAGTGCAAGGAATGAGGAGAACATAAAAATTCAGTTTTAGTGATTATGAATTTGAGATGTCTATGAGACATTCAGTTCCGATGTTCCATAGATCAGGAGCTCAAGAAAAGATCTGTCCTAGAGAAACAAATTTGGTAGTTCACTATGGTCATATATGACATAAACTGGAAGAAAAAATGCAGAAGAGAGAGGGCAGAGAATGGAACATTCTTACGTCATCACGTAACTAAGGAAGGAAGAGGAAACCACAAAGAAGGGCAAAGAACTAGGAAGTTATTTTGTTACAACAGCCACAAGAAGTATAAATGCCTCATAGAGGTCAAGTGATAAATATATTGAATGTTGTCTATTTACAGTGGTTTTGAGAAGCTGAGCTTTAACAGACATTAGACATAGCTGGAACATTGGGACAAGGAAGATGAAGCAAGAGAAACAGTTATTCAGACTTGTAATCATGGAGATGGAACTCAGTTGGTGGAAAATAGAATAAAATGGAAGACAGTGTTGGAAATCAAGAGGATAATGAGCACAAGTACAGAGATGGAAAAGCACTAGTTAATTACAGGCATAATCTTTTAGTTTAAACTATTTTGACTGCAAAAAAAAGAGGGGGTAGTGTGGGCAATAATTTAATGGTGTCTCGATTAGAATATTTTTGACTCTGACAGATTTTTTGGCTTTATGATGCAAGTGAGAGAATAGATACTGAGAAAGCCCCAAAATTGGGTTCCTTAGGGATTGCAAGTATATACCAACCATTGTTTCTTTCCCTAATCTCCTAATTGGGAGCTCACAATGTATTGTTTATAGAGACACAGATTATTTGGATAGCAAACAGTTGCTAAAAGACCTACACATTTAGTTTTGGAAGTTACCCTATGAAGACTATTTTGGTGATGTCATCATAAATTAATGGCTCATTGGTGAGATTATTTCTTTTTAAATAGCTCATTTTCCCAAATAATGGTAGACTTTTTATCCTTTTTTAAAGCTTAGTGTTTTTTGTTGTTGTTTTTTAAGATTCTTTTTAAAATTTTTTTATTTTTATTATTATTTTTTCTTTATTTTGAAGATGTGGGGTACAGTTCAGGGTTAGGTATACAGATGTTCATTATATAGGTACCCTTGTGATGAGGTATGCCTCTCCCTCCCCTGCCAGTTTCCCTCAACTGCCAATCCCACCCCCCCCAAAGCTTAGTGTTATTCTTCTATTTTTATTTTTTATCTTTTATGTATTTATTTTTTTGAGTTGGAGTGTCACTCTGTCGCCCAGACTAGAGTGCAGTGGCATGCTCACAACCACTGCAGCCTCGCCTGTTGGGCTTAGGCAATCCTTCCACCTCAGTCTTCCAAGTAGCTGGAACTACAGGTGTGCCCTACCATGTCTGGCTTATTTTTTTTATTTGTTGTAGAGATGAGGTCTCACCAAATTACCCAGGCTGGTCTCGAACCCCCAGGCTCAGGCAATCCTCTCTCCTTAGTTTCCAAAGTGCTGGGATTATAGGCTGAACCACCATGCCCAGCCTAGTCTTCTATTTTTTAAAAAATTCAATTATCATGGTTATTTATTTAACAAAGTAGTGCTTTTTTCAGTTCTTAAGCCCAAAGATAGCACTTGCCATTCTACTATATATAAATGTTTTGAGGGCAAGCACCACGTCTGAGTCATCTTTCTGTCTCCAACAATGTCTTTTACTTGAGAGATATTCAGTAAATATTTGTTAAAAATGAACTTGACACTCCTTTAAATGGAAACATTTTGTTATTTAAGGAAAGTTGTGTTTACATTCTTAAATCTAACTAGTAGTGTCAAAATCACCACTGATTTGCTGAATATTAAATTCTAGTCTGTTGAATGTTGAGGAAATCATAAATACATACCTTTTAGTGAAATTTAATAATTTTTTTAGGAACTGTATTTATTAAGTTTTGTAATTTTTAGGTTTACAAATTAGGATATCTAGAAAATATAAGGCATCTTTGGTTTCCTTATGAAAAGGAGCTATACAGATACTAGGTCCAGGAAGACTTCTTAGGCCTGGCTAATGACCAGCTAGATATACTGAACTGAGTCCCTCTGTGCTCTTTGCTGATCTTTGTAAATATACTTTACTAGCTGCTACATTCTATCAAATTGTCCCCAGGGTAATAATAACCAGCTCTGTAATTATCTGTAGCCACTCTCAGTAAAGGAATAATCTTCAACTATTCCAACATACCTGAACGTAGGCTGACTGAGTACAACTGAAGGTGAACTAGCTTCTGCCCCCCAGAAATCTAGTGGCCCAGACTCGGTTTGACCCAGATCCTTTGGAAACTAAATGCATTCAAGAGGATAAATAGCTAGGTTAGCACCACATCTCACAAAAAGCACAAAACTTAATAAATACATTTCTCCCCTTTGCCCTGTATTGGAAAGCACAAACATAAAAAAGTGAACATTGGCCAGGCGTGGTGGCTCACACCTGGAATCCCAACACTTTGGGAGGCCAAGATAAGAGGATTGCCTGAGCCCATGGGTTTGAGACTAGCGTGGGCAACTTGATGAGACCTCATCTCTACAGTAAATCAAAAAATTAGCCAGACGTGGTGGCGCATGCCTGTAGTTCCAGCTACTTGGAAGGCAGAGGCTGAAGGATCACCTGAGCCCAGCAGGTTGGTCTGCGGTGGCCGTGAGCATGCCACTGCACTCCAGCCTGGACAACAGAGTGAGACTCCAACTCAAAAACAAAACAAAACAAAAAAAGTGAACATTTGTTTAGGTATAATGACAAGGTTGTTCTGAGAATTAAATATATGCTGAAAGCAGTGTATAGATCCTGCATCTCCATCTAAACATAAAGATGTAAGCATGTATGTATAATAAGGATAACAGAATAGTAGTACAATGAAGAAAAATATGTGTAAAAATAGACTGCAAGGTTATGGGTTCACTTTTGTTTTGGGTTCACTTTTTTGATTTGCAGGTTATTTTAGAAGAGATGGAATGTCCTGGGCATTACATAGTGTTAAGGGAGCACTGTAATGCTGTTTTACTATATCCACCTTTAACACTATTACCCTGGTAGAAAATCTTCCTGTACTGTTTCTTGGCAATCTCATACAGTAGGAATTCAGGACTTTTGAAGTGAAAGAGGACATGGAAGATTTCTTAGGTAGAAGAATAGATTTAATATTAATGAAGTCTTCATATGCATTGCTGGCCAGAAACTTCTTATAAGTAATACTTTTTTAACTCTCCATATTCTTTATGCATTAAAAAAACCTGTGAAAATTATTGGTAAAAGTATTATCACATCCTTTGTTCTAACCAAGCTATAATATTTCCTATATCCTTTTATCTTCTCCATTATGTTGCTTGTTCCTTTCCTTTTTTCTAGTGTCCTCTTCATCTTTATCTATTACAATTCTACCTATGCCAGGCATGGTGGCTCAAATCTGTAATCCCAGCACTTTTGGAGGCTGAAGCAAGAGGATTGCCTGAGCTCGGGGGTTTGAGATCAGCCTGGGCAACTTGGTGTGAGACCTCATCTATACAATAAATCAAAAAATAAGCTGGGTGTGGTAGCTCGTGCCTGTAATTCCAGCTACTTGGAAGGTGGAGGTGGAAGGATCACCTGAACCCAGCTGGTCCAGGCTGCAGTGACTGTGAACATGCCACTTTACTCTAGCCTGGCAACAGAGTGAGACTCCAACTCAGAAAAAAAAAAAAAAAAAAAACTCTACCTGTGACAGCTTGGGTTAACTGGTACCAGACTTGCAGTCCTGACAAGAAATGATGAAATTGCAAATAAGGACTTTAAAACAGCTCTTATACACAGAGGTCTAAAAAGAAAGGTAAATATAGAGAAATAGAATATATAAAAAGAAACCAATTAGAACTTCCAGAGCTGAAATTTATAATGTTTGAGATGAAAAATTTACTTGATGGACTTAAGTACAAATTAGACAAATCAAAAGAAAATAATAAGACACCATTATAAACCACTTTATGCCTATAATTTCACCAATTTAGAAATAACAGATAAATTCTTTAAAAGTCACACTTTGCCAACACTTGCCCAAGAAGAAATAGAAAAATATGGATGGCTCTGTGTCGACTAAGGAAATTAAATCACTGTTCAAAAAATCTTTCTACCAGTAAAATTTCTAGCCCACAAGGAAATCTGTAGCCTAGATTACTTCATGGGTGAATTCTATTACTTTTTGTTTGTTTGTTTGTTTGTTTGTTTTTTGAGTTGGAGTCTCACTGTGTTGCCCAGGCTGGAGAGCAGTGACAATCACAACTCATCTTAGCCTTGACTTCCTGGGCTCAGGTGATCCTGCCCCTTCAGGCCCCTAAGGAGCTGAGACTACAGGCATGCACCACCATGCCTGGCTTTTTATTTATTTATTTATTTTTTTAGTTCTTTGTAGAGACAAGGTCTTGCTATGTTGCCTGGGCTGGTCTCTACTCCTAGGTTCAAACAGATGTACCATCTCGGCCTCCCAATATCCTAGGATTACAGGCATCAGCTGCTGCACCCAGCCAGTAAAGGTATACTTAGCCATTCCCAAACATTCTATTCCTAGGTATTTTCCCATAGGAGGGGAAATTTTTACTACAAAGCTTATTGTGCTGCTTTGCTCATAATTGCCCAAAACTGGAAACTGCCTAAATGTACATCAGCAGATGAATAGCTAAACAAATTATGTTATTTGGAATAACAATGGAATACTGGGAGGTAATTTAAGAAGGAGTAATCTACTACTACTACTACCCAATAACATGATGAATCTCAAAAATACACAGAGTGAAAGCAGCAGCCAGACACAAAATGGCACATAATACATGATTGCATTTATTTACCTATCTATCTGTCTATTTTATTTTTTGAATTGGAATCTCACTCTGTCCCCAGGCTGGAGTGCAGTGGCAAGCTCACAGCCACCGCAGCCTCAACCTGCAGGACTCAGGTGCTCCTTCACCTCAGCCTTCCAAGTAACTGGAACTACAGGCACACGCCACCACGCCCGGCTAATTTTTTTGATTTATTGTAGAGATGAGGTCTCGCCAAGTTGCCCATGCTGGTCTCGAACCGGTGGGCTCAGGCAATTCTCTCACCTCAGCCTCCCAAAGTGCTGGGATTATAGGTGTGAGCCACCGTGCCTGGCCTAATTCCATTTATGTAAGGTCCTAGAACAGGCAAAATGAATCCTATCATGAAAAAAAGCAAATTAGTGGTTGCCTGGGATAGAGGATTGACTGTAAATGTGCACATAGTAACATTTTGAGATGATTTGATATCTTAGTGATTATATGGGTGTGTACCTTTGTCAAAATGCATCCTACTGTATTTTTTAATAAGGTAGTTTTTTGAGACAGGGTCTTACTCTGCCACCCAGGCTGAAGTGCTGTGACACAATCATGGCTCACCGCTGCCTTGATCTCCTGGGCCCAAACAATCCTTCTACCTTGTCCTCCCCAGTGTCTGGGACTACAGGTGCGTGCCAGCACACCTGGCTAATTTTTTTTTTTTTTCAGTAGAGATTGGGTCTGGCTATGTTGCCCAGGCCAGTCTCAAACTCCTGGCTTCTATCAATCCTCCTGCCTCGGTCTCCCAAAATGTTGAGAATACAGATGTGAGCCACTGGCCTGGTACATTTTTTTAATATGTAAATTATACCTCAGTAATTTCCTTTATGATGTGGCTTTCTGTGACTCTTTCTGTCTCATCCTTAAATTCAGCTATTGTCTATTCTTCTAAATTTATCACCGCATTTGTTGTCTTTTCTTACTCCATACTTCTCCTTCATTTGTTGTCTCCTTGTCTTTACTAGGTGCTAACCTCTTATTTTTCTTTGTCTACCCTCTAGCACCTTGCTCATTACACTCTTCCAATAGAAGTTTATTAAACTGAGTTGATTTAATACAAAGAAGAATTATCTACTGCTTTGATCACAGCTCTGATGCCTGAAAAGAATCACAACAAGACCACACTTGTAAAGCAGTTGAAGATAGGCTTCCCTAGGACAGTCTTGCATTTACACTTTAGGCCAGTCCTATTTTACATTGTATAGCATTGGGTGGTAGACACATGGAAGATGAGTGCTCCTGGGCCCCGTAGAAAGTTGTCTTTTAGGGAAGTTGCCTTGTGCTGGTTTCAAAGGTCTGGATTATTTAGGTAAATTAGACAAAATGGCAATGTATTTGATTCTAGTAATGAAAGAAAATTAGAATCACAGAAATTTTATGCTGGAAGGTGCCATAGATGCCATTTAATCCAACCCATTATACAGACCCAGAGTGGGTAAGTAGCCAGCCCAGTACACACAGCAAATGAGTGACAGAGGTAGAATGAGAAGCCAGGCTTCTATCATGTACTAACAAAATAGAGAATTGGCTGCCTATGAAAGTGCTTATGAGTAGCCCTAGATAAGGCTTTTGTTGGGGTGAAATTGGAATTTAAACATGAACAAGGTAAATAAAAGAGCAAACATATAGGAGTTTACTGTCATTTGCAGGGTCAGACCAAAACTGGAATCTTGGTGTCCAGGGACAAGGCTACTAATTGGCTTATGTATTCTTGGTGATGTTTTTGTTTCATGTACCACTTGAGAAGTATAGATTTCTTTCCCTCCTTCCCTCCCTGCCCCCTCCTTCCCTCTTCCCCTCCCCCTCACTCTTCCCTCCTTTCCTCTCTCCCTCTCCCCCCCACTCTCTCCCTCTCCCCCCTCCCTCTTCCCTCTCCCTCTCCCTCCCTCTCTCTCCCTACATTCCCTCTCCCTCCCCCCCACCCCAGGCTGGAGTGCAGTGGCAAGCTCACTGTCATCGCAGCCTCGACCTTCTGGGCTCAGGTGATCCTTTCATCTCAGCCTTCCAAGTAGCTAGAACTACAAGTGTGCACCACCATACCTGGAATTTTTTGATTTATTGTAGAGACAAGGTCTCATTGCCCAGGCTGGTCTCTAACTCCTGGGCTCAGGCAGTCCTCTCCCCTTGAAGCTGGGATTAAAGGCCTGAGCCTCCGTGCCTGACCAAAATATTGATTTCATCTGTAAATGAAACCTAGTTTGTATACTTGTTGATGAATTTTCTATAGTAAGAATATACTGTAACTTTTTGAGGAGTTATTAGTACAGTGAATTCTTGAACAACACAAGTTTAGACTGTGCAGATTTATTGCAGATTTACTTAAATGCAGCTTTTTCTCATCCAATTGCAGATAAACAATACAGTATTCCTGGGATGTGAAACTCATGTACACAAAGGACTGGCTTTTTGTATACAAGGGAGGACCCCAAAAACCTGGAAAAAATTGTGTATTTATTCTTACATGTTTAAACTTCATAGTTTGATGTAAACCTCTCCGTTTGATGTAATACACACATCAAGATGCTTCTTCCACTGCTCAGAACAGTTTTTGAACTCATCAGTTTTGATGCCTTTTAATGCTTCTGCTGGTTTTTTTGTTTGCTTGTTTCACCACTTACACATTGGCAAAAGGTTTCTCTATGATGACTTTTTTCATCCAGGGCAACAAAAAAATAGTCTCTCTGGGTGAGATTTGGGTGAATAGGGAGGGTGGGGCCCAGAGATCATGCTGTTTTCTGGTCCAAAACCTTGAACACCCAACGAGTTATGGGCAGGTGTGTCGTCATGGTGGAAGAACTAGTCACCTGTTTGCCAGAAATCAGGACTTTTCTTCCAAAAATCATGACACAACCTTCTCAAAACTTTCAGATAAAGACTTTGGTTGACTGTTTGATCTGGAGGAAAAAATTCCAAGTGTACTACTACAAGGGACCCACCTACTCTCCAAAAAGATAATTCCAGTTTTGGGGGGATTTCCCCTTTAATGAGGTTTCCACAAGGCTGACTGTGGGACTTGAGTGTGCAAGGATTTGGTTATATGTGGATGGTCCTGGAACCAACCCCTCACATATACTGAGGGACAAGCATATATAACCCAGAATATTGTTGAATTCTTCCAGAATGTTAAAACAATCTGAATGGAGTCAGTCTCCCTCTTCAAATCTTCCTTTTTTACTATTTTCTGTTCATGTGTAAATTTATAGGAGATTGGAGAGTGGTCACAGTTGCTATTTGGCATTTCATAACTTTTGTATTTAATGTTTTAAGAGCAGTTTTAAGTCAATTTTATAATCCAAGTGACTTCAGGTGGTCATTTTGAATGTTGATGAAGGACATTGAGATACAAAAGCATCTTTGGAAGTTACAGCAAAGCATGCTCCTTTACGTGGATCCTTTGAATGAAAGAATAATAGCATATATGGTTGATGAAGGAATAGAAGCTGCTGCTATTTAATGTATTCTCTACTCTCAGTATATGGATGCAGCCTCCAAATTTTACAAAGAAAATAATCATCAGCACAGCATCTCTGCTTTCCTATGGATTGGTCTTTTTGTAAAGCAGCCTCGTGGTTTTCTTAGTAAGAGTATTTTATTTTAAAATATCTCTCTCAACACTTACTCCTGGTAGGCCTGGGAAAATGTAGATTACTTCATGTCTCTTAAAAAATCTTTTCAAAGAAACAAGTCAAGCTCAATTTGTGTTTTTGAGATAGAGGAAAGTAGTAAGGTAGGAGGATGGAGGAAATCTTAACTTTGCTTTGGGGGGAGAAAAAAAACCTTTCATTCCTTTGTTGACACCTTCGCTTCTGCATTAGTCATAGGTCCCTTCATCCTTGGTCATGGGTGGACCAAAGGAATCGCTGCCATTTGCAGGTTTGTGAAAGGACAATGCAAAGAGAAGGAAACAGCTGATGCAGAAAAATGTTGGAGTTTATTGCCCCCTCTAGGTTTTTACAGTTGTATTTTTAGATTAATCAGTGGTTTCTGGGTATTTGGCTATCTTTTTTGCTCCTTTATTTCACTATTTTTGATAAAATGCAGTGCTAAGTTCCTAACCCTAATAGGGAGATATTATTCAAAGTCTCATGTTTAAAAATGTTATAATACAATGAATGTCAACTGGAATGGAAAGCTAGAGGACACAGTTAATACTGATGTTAGAAGAAAAAACTTTTCCTCTATCCCTTGCGTTTGAAATGGGGTCCTATAAGTTAACTGACAATAGACAGACTCATGGGAGTAAAGGTTTATTCACACTTTTGGGAGTACTCGATAGTGAGTAACTCTGAAGAGTGTTGAAATTTATGGAAGTAAGGGGTTATATACCAACTTAATGGCGGGGAGTTTAGGGGGTTAGAGGACTGAAGGCTCTGATGAGGCTCATTTACACAGTTTTTTGGACAATCTCAGTGCCCATCATCAGTCATCTCCCTGACTGGAGACCTCCTAGAGAGGTGGAAGGGTTGTGACATGCCTCAGTTAAAAGCTCTGCTTTAGTCAGGTTAGGGAAGCTCAGGTAAGATTTCATTCTGCATCCATTGTTGGATTTTTGGTCCCTTCACTGACTTTTTAAATATTTGTATATTGGCTGATTTTCAAATTATTTCTGTATGTCACATTGATTTCCACAGATTTTTTTTAGGAATATAAGACAAACCTATCACCCCCATTTCACGGGTAAGGAAACTGATGCTCAAAGAGTCTTTATTCAGAGCCACACAACTAATAACAGAGCTAAGATAGAATTTCAGGTATTCAACATTTGTCACTCCACCTTTGGGATTCAATTTGAGTAGTAATAAATTGAATATCTATAGTCAATCTATAAGTACTTTAAAGGTGCCAAGATTGAGTAACTTTTTATTTATTTTGTAGGACAAGATGGTATAAACTGGTTCATCAGTGACAAAGACATTGAGGTAAAATCACATTATTTCTGAAATTCTGAAATATAGATTAATGATTTCCTTTGATTCATAATTTTTTTTACTATGAAAACTTTTGGAACATTAATAAACTTTAACAAAATAGTGATCTAAGAGGCTTATGAGAAAACGTTTGATTTTAGTATATGAGTGACTTAACTCTTCAGAAACTTGCTTCAGCCTTGATTTTTGTCAGTCAGTTAATAGTCGTAATCATTTAGTCCCCTTTTTCTTTCTGTTTCTTTGCTGCCGTGGTGAGTCCTCTCAGCCCGTATGGCCTGGTACCACCAAAGATCAACACCGGAAATAGCTGCTTCTTCAGTGTAAGGAAATGGTTAGTTTATTTTTAGGATATGGCAGGTGTTTGTCTTTGTCAATTGTTAGTCTTAATTGTGGCAGATGCTAAAAAAGAGAGAATAATTTTACAACTTGGTGGAAGTTTTAAAAAATAACAAGATTGTGGTAGCTACCTGTGACCTACTTGGCCAGCTCATCAGGATAACAAATAAAAAAATGGAAACCTTTTCAAAGGTGGAATTCTACCAAAGGGTGGTTGGGATTTATATATTCCTCTTTAGACATGCCATGTGATACGTTTCGCTCATATTCTTTTGCAAGATACTAGATTCTGGCTAGAATATGAGTCAGTTAGCATTGGGTCACTATGTAAGGCAGAATAGGTCTTACAAGAACTCTAGTGGAAGGAAATTATCTTTCTCTTTTAGAAATTATAACCCAGTCTTATAGGCAGTAAAGTTATGCTGTTCAAAAGAAGGGATATATTTGGTAGCTATTATAAATTTACGAAAGACAAAATTATAAAAAACACCATCCTCTAACTAAAAATTTAAGCAAGTCTCTCATTTACTTATAGAAGTCAGCAATGACTTTGGCCCTGAATTTTACCAAAATGTTTAAGTGATGCCTGTCAGTACCCCTGCTAGAACTGAATCATATGTAGAGGAAGGTACAAAAGAAAGGGAATCATACGAAGAAGTATAAAAGATCAAAAGAAGGGGCAGGCCAAAAGGAGTAGAGTTACCTTTATGGCACCTCCTTTTGGGTTTTCCTACCTCTTATTGAGAGTACTAGAGAGATCATAAAGGTTCCCTGTTGCTAGGTTCTAAATTGAATAGATATGCATGTTAATGCTCTTGCCTTACCCAGGTAATGGACCGACTTGAAGTTTGATGTTTCTTTATTCACTGATAGTTGTCTTTAAAAAGAAAAGGAGATGGTTTTTATAAAACAGATGAAACAGTTTTCAGTTTTTAAAATTCTTGATTTTCCTCCCCCTTAGGCCCAGATAGGTAATAACAGATCATCTGGAAAGTGGATACAACGATACTATTCAGCCAACAAAAATGTCACCTGTAGAAATTGTGACAAACGTGGCCATTTGTCAAAAAACTGCCCATTACCACGAGTAAGTGAAATATGCAATGCTCAGCCCACATTTTAAAAATCAAAATCTTAAGGTTAGAACTCTATAGCCTTCAAATTTAAATCTTTTTGTAGTATGTGTATTAAATTTCATGTAGCTTAAACCCTAGTGTTGGGGGAAAGAACAATAAATTTAGAGTCAGATACCTGAAATCAATTTCGACTTCCCATTAGTAGTTGTATGACCTTGGGCAAATCATTGAACCCTCTGTGCTTCTGTTTTCTTGGCTATAAGATGAAAAGATGGAATCAGATGATTCCTTAGAACCCATTCTCTTATACTTTACAAAACCGCTTACTTCATTGTGGGATCATTTTCATTGTTAGAAAATTATAATTTCAGGCATTTATAAATGTTTATTGATGTAAATTATGTTAAGCAGTTACTTCAACCTTTGAAACAACACAGAGCTAAAGCTCTTAGACATTCTCTGACACATAATAAGCTCTTAAAAAACATTCCTTCCATTACCTACTCCCTCTTCCAAATGACTGTCTTTCAAATAGTTGAGACAGCTCTCATGTTTCTTTTTGTTTTTGCTTCTCCAGGCAAAACAGCCTCTTCTATATCTGTACCTCCTATGACTTACCTTCCAGATATTCTCATCATCCTACTTTCCCTCTTAGTTACCTTTCATTTTGTCAATACTCCTATAAAACAAGACGTAAAAAATGAATGCTAGCTGCTAGTACACACAGACTAAGCCATTTTGACAGCCACAGTACACAGATAGCTTGTGTGAAAACTCTGATTTCAGACTTTTAAAAATTTTATAATTGTTCTCAAGATTGGACCTTCACTGGGGTATCACAATAGAAATAACTTTTTATAGGATTATATATAAAAAGAAATATTAATCTTCTGCTATTTTGAGACTAAAGTGTTTTGCTAAAGAGATTTTTATGTTTTTCTGCCATATAGAAAGTTCGCCCCTGCTTCCTGTGCTCTGAGAGAGGACATCTCCTGTATTCCTGTCCAGCCCCGCTTTGCGAATACTGTCCTTTGCCTAGGTCTTTGGGCCACAGATGTCTTTTCAGATATGCCTGGAGAAAACAGTGTGACCGGTGTCATAAGCTTGGCCACTATACTGATGTGAGTATCTTGCATATAACTAATTTGTCAGGCTTTGGGGATAGTGTGCCAGTTTGTGACTATCAGTTAGCCTACCTAAAAGAATGTTTACTCTGTACTTCATAGAATGATAGTCATGCCCATTTGGCTACTAAACATGTAAAGCAGTGCTCTAAATATCAGGGTGAGGTTCCTATTGAATAACTCATCAGGAGGTGACATCAGTAAATTTTTTAAGCCCATAATAGCCCCTTGATGTGCTTGCCTAGTAAAAGTTGAATATAAAAAGAAGTATTTAGCCAGACACAGTGGTTCACACCTGTAATCCCAGGACTTTGGGAGGGTGAGGCAAGAGGATTGCCTGAGCCCAGGAATTCAGACCAACCTGGGCAACTTGGCGAGACTTCGTCTCTACAATAAGTCAAAAAATTACCGGGGCATGGTGACATACGCCTGTAGTTCTAGCTACTTGAAAGGCTGAGGCAGAAGGATTGCCTGAGCCCAGCAGATCGAGACTGCGGTGGCTATGAGTGTGCCACTGCACTCCATCCTGGGTAACAGAGTGAGACTCCAAATAAGCAAACAAAAAAGAAGTATTTAATAAATAACATGGAAGATTTGTATAGGTATTTATGATCAGTCATTCATTCATCTTTTTTTTATGGGTCAAGCTCTCACTCTGTTGCCCAAACTGAAGTGCAGTGAGTGGCACAATCATGGCTCACTGCAGTCTTGAAACTCCTGGGCTACAGCAATCCTTTCACCTCAGCCTCCCAAGTAGCTGGTACTGCAGGTACATACCACCATACCTGGCTAATTTTTTATATTTTTTGTAGAGATGAAGTCCCGCTATGTTGCCCAGACTGATCTTGAATTTCTGTACTCAAGCTACCCTCCCACCTTGGCCTCCCAAAGTGCTGGGATTGTAGACGTGAGCCACTGCGCCCAGCATATTTATGCATATGTAAATGAAAATATATGAACAGTTAGCGTATGAAGATTTGTTTCATACTATTTATTAATTATTGTTGCTGGTATAATAGTCTTAGGAAAGAAGGACAAGCCACTCAGCACTTTAAATATGCTTATCTTATTAACTCTTCTTTGGATTTAAAAAACAAAAGTAATTGCAGCATATTAAAAATGCTGTTTTCACCATTGCCTTGCTAAGCTTTGGTGTGGTCATGTGCTCTTTGAGCTATGGCCAGTCCATGTTTTCTTAAGCTTTGGCCCTCCTCCCCTACCTTGAGAAGGTGAATCCCCTCTTTCTCTCTCTCTCCAATTTACTTTCTAAATAAACTATATTTTCTAAACTAAAATAAATAAAAATGCTATTTTGGACATTCGTTTGCATAATATTTTAAATGTGAATGGAGTTTAGTCACAATTTCAGAGACCAGAAGAGCTATTGAAATAAGTAGGTACAGCTTTGATGTGTAATATGTAGAGTTTTCTACATTCAATTTACTCCTAACTCCTGATGAATGTCTCATTAAGGGTCTGTCATCTTAGCGCTTAATTGCATCTCTTACTACATAGTAACATATGTTTATTTTATATTAACAGCTAATCAGTACAAAGTCATTTATCATATTCATACCTAGGTGCCAATCCTAATTGGCTTAAGGAACATTTATGAAAGGGTTAGCTCTCATTTTCTTTATTCAGGCATTACTTGTCTGTTTTTTAAAGTCTTGAAAATATTTTCCCTTTAACATATACTTCCCAAAGACATAATACAGAAGCACAAACTTTTAAAAATTTTATTTATGTTGAAATATGCCTATAGTCTTTTGCTCAAAAAAATTAATATGACTTTCTGTTTAAATGAATTTCAGATTAAAATTAGAGTCTGAGTGTTTGGTACACTTGTTTCTCATGTAAATAAATGACCATTATTGATTGTAATTCTGCTAATACATTTGTGTTTAGATTGGTACCCAGTTTTTAAAACAAACTGTGGTGCAGTAAATATCTTTTATTTGCATATATCTGTGTGTGTTGATGAGTATTTCGGTAAGTCAGTTTCTAAAAATGGAATTGTGAAATTAAAAGATGTATACTTTTATGTCTGGATAAATATTGTCAAATTGGCTCTTCTAAAAATTATACCAGTGTATCCACCTACCAGCAGTGTTTAGAGAAATGAGAACTACACTCATCAACACTAAGTATTACCTTAAAGATTTTGGCTAATCAGATAAAGAGAAAATGGTATTTTTTTTAATTTTGTATTTCTTAGACTACTAATGAAGCTGAATATGGTTGATTAATTTGAATGTTCTGATTCCCTAAATCAGACATAATGTCTGTTTTTTACTCCTTTCTTACAAAGAGCTCTCACAAATTATGCTCTTAATTGTCTGTGTTACCAGAAAGAGGCATATGATCAGACATCCTCATAAGCAGTGTTTTAAAATAAGAAACCATAGTGTAGAGCAGTTAAAAATGACTTGTAGAAGGTTATGTAATCATCTGTGAGTTAATTCTATAGCCCATTCTGCTTAACTTCTTAATTTTGGCCTCTAATATATGTTAAACTTTTATTTAAAGTGCAGCTTAGTAATCCCAATGAATACAAGTTTTTGCAATAGGGTTAAAATAATGGTGTGTGCTTATAATTCCAGTTACTCTGGAACCTGAGGCTTGAGCCCAGGAGTTTGAGACCAGCCTGGGCAACATTGCAAGAGTTTTCAAAAAATAACGTAAAATAGGGATAGACTATGACCATCTTCAGAGAAAGCAGTACGTTTTCTCCCAAATTTCCCAGCATCTGTTTTTGTTGTAATTACATGGTGAGGGCTCTGTACACTGGTCTGTTTCTAGCCTGCCCCCTTCCTAAAGGATTCCCTTGAAGTCCATTCAAGCCTGGACTCCACTGACTCCTGGTGGAGAGGCTCATAGTCCTCCCACCACCTGAAACTGGCTTTTCGTGAGGATTCCCTTGGAAGCAGAGTTGTTTTGGCCCCACATTGTTGGAACTGTTCGGCCAGTCCCATACATGCTTTGGCTCTGTCTTGAAACCTGGCCCTCCACTGAAAATGTTGTTTACTTTGCAACCCTCTCAGATGCTTGTTGCTCATTATTCCTGATCCATGTACTTCTGAATTAAAATATGGGATCACCCTCTTCCTCAGTTGCCATGGCTGCTTGCAAGTTATTACTCCTCCCTTTTTATGTAGGTATCTTTACCTGTCTTTGTCATTTTCATCTTCCCATTTTCAGAGAATTTCTGAAATCTTGGGTTACTATAAGTATTCTAGCCTTTTATAAATTGAGGATATCAAGAAAAGTATTTGGCTATAATTCCAGAGTTTTATCAGATGAAGGACAGATAAGTAGCTCGAGGCCTACTATCACCAACCTCGGCATAATTAGTGACTTAAAGAGGATGAGAATCTGGAGCGTGGAAATAATCTTAGTTCTGAGTCTGCCATAAAGTCTCTCCTCTTGCCAACAATTTTTAAATGTACAAAGAATTTTAAAGTGTGCTTACATATTTAGCCGACACACAGTGACCCATTCTGTGAGCTGACATTTCCAAGATAGTGACAGCAATAATTGTGTACTTGATTGTGTTTCAAGCACTATACTGCTATATCCTTAGGTATGCTAGGTGTTCAATAGATTTAATCCTGACAACCAGTGTGTGAGGTGTAGGTTCTATTTATTACTCCCATTTTACAAAGAAAAACTAAGACATTGAAAGGTTAGAGCAGGGCCTAGTCCAGCCGTTGCACAGCACTGAGGGCCCACCTGGGGTCCCAGGGATGCCGTGGCTCCTCTGCCTGTGTCTGCTGTGGCCCTGGCTCCTTCAGGTTCGGTTCTCCCATGAGCTGAGCGACATCACTAGAGCCAGGAAGCTGTGCGGCAGGCGCCTGGTGAAAGAAATAGTTAAACTCTTGGCCATGCTAACTAGAGTCAGTTCCAGTTCGAGAAGAGAGACCTCTTTGGCACAGCTGGTTCCCCAGGCCTCAGAGAATGTTGACACCTTCATACCTGACCACTTCAGAAGCCCCCAAACCCCTTTCCCAGTCAAGGGGAGAGGCGCAAACCCAGTGTCTACTTCTGCCTTTCAGGAAGAAGCAATAAACAGTTGGGAGATATAGTCACTGCCTCAGTATCCATATGAAAAAGGTGAACTCACCCCCTGATAAGACAAGAGAATTTTTCTTATAACATGATATTAATCCATATATTCATGAGAGTGTAAAATTTCAGGAAAAAAGTGCAAACAAAATTAAAACCTTAAGCAATTTGTTTTGGGGAAATCATCCCCAAAGAAAATGTAGAGGATACTCAGAGAAGTGTTGTCTTAGAGGATGTGCAAAAGAAGAACTTATCATTGCATGTCTTCCATATGTTGATTTTGAAAACTTAAAGGGAAAAGAATCATTGCTTGTGACTGAGATATACTAACCATCATAGGAATTATACTAATTTAATAAAAGTAATATATTTAATTTAAAAAAAAAAGAAAGGTTAATAAGCTTTTCCCAAGATCTCAAAACTAAAATTATGCCATACTTTATTAATACACACGGAGAAAGCTTATATGTTGACATTTTAGCAGTCTTCAGTTTAACACCTTCTCAGAGGATCCCTTAAGTTCTTGTCTTAAGTCTGTGGATATTCTAGATCGAGTAAGCAACTTTGATATCAAACTCATGTATTTTTTTTTAACCTCTGAAGCATTTTTAATGTTGCTTATATAATAAAATTTTACATCAAGATGGAAACTTTTTTGCAACCAATATTTTTTTTTAGTTCTTTTTTTTATATTCAATATTTTTTATTATGATATTGTGGGGTACAGTTAAGGGCTAGGTAAACAAATATGCTTCGTTCAGGCACCCTTGTTGATAAGAGGTGTCTCCACATCCCCAGACAGATATTTACTACCATTAATCCCATCTCCCTACCCCTCCCCATAGTTTCCCACCACTGTCAGTCATTTTCTTAAAACTCATGTATTTTTAATGTCAATATATTATAAAACACATGAAGAAAAGTATTTTCCAAATAAAAAATAAATTATTGCTTAGGTTTTTAACTCTATATGGAACTTCTGAGGATCAAGAAAGCAGTATAGAATATTGATTTTCAGCCTCAGAACTAATTCCGTGATACCATAAAGCTGTGCTGCTCATAAGAGACCATCTCGGCTTCAGCAATCTTTATTATTTGTTGAGATTGCACCCTTTTTCATTAAAGCATAATGAATGAGTCAGTGTCAGGTATGATTATAACCCAAACCTCCTAAATTTTCTCCCTTTCTTCAGCATTTTTTCCCCCTCAAACTCCCTGCTCAGTGCTTCACTCTAGTCCATGCTAAATAGCTCCTTTCATTTGACCACTATGTGCAATAACAAAATGCCATCTGCTTTTGAGGGGCTCAGCATTTGCGTCAGTCTTTTAAAGTCCTACTTTTAAATGCAGTAAGAGAACATAATTTATATGATACATTTCTCTTATACCTGATGCTAGAAAAAATACTCTCAAATATCAGTTATATGCTAGAATATTTTCAGCAACTCAAACGTTTATTTTTAAAAGGAGAAAGTATAAACTGTGTGGTCTTTAACATACACACTGATACTCAATGAATGATTCTTTAATAATGATATAAAACAAATATATTTTAGGGTTTTTTTAAACTTGAAGATTTCCAGCAGAATATATAAAGTATCTAGTATAAATCACTTGATATTTGTTGACTATGAAATGAACAGTTACTTATAAAATGGACGGGTAGTTATTTAAGCCAAGGGCATTTATTTTATTTTCAGTTTACTCTAAGGAGCACCAAATGTTATTCGTATACCTTTCTCTCCTTATCCTTTCCACTGTCTTATTGGGATGACTGGCCAGAAATAAGACTAGCTGAAGCACAATTATTGAGCTGAATAATTAGGACAAGATTTGAATTAAAGCTTGCTTAATTTAATATCTCACTTTATATAATGGTGATTAGTCCTACCTTTGTTCAAAAACATCTCCAATGTTTTACCACCCAAATAAACTTTCCCCATTTATTCATTTATCAAAAATGTGCTGATTGCCTACTATATACCAGGCAGTATTCCAAGTACTTGAAAAATAAAGATGAATAAGAAATGGTCCCCACCCTTGGAGCTCAGGATGTAATGGGAAAGGTAGACATGATAAGAACTGTGTAAAAAGTGATATGACAATACATTAAGTTGGTGATAATTAAATAAGAGTCGTAGAAAGCTTAATGACTTGCGATAATAGATACCTGGAAAATATAGAAAGTGACATATATACCATAGGAGGGAGCCAAATAACTGTGCCTGTCATAGCATTGTCATCTTTGGAAATATCAGCTACAAAGCAATGCAGTAGGAACTTTTAATCCAGGCTGAGTGAGTTTTGTTTTTGCTTTTGTTTTTTAACAATCTTACGTGTTTGAAACATCTACAAAAGAGTACTTCCTTTCTCTTTACTTTTTTTAAATTTTATTTCTTCCTTCCTTACTTTTTTTGAGTCTGGGTCTCATCCTATCACCCGGGCTGGAGTGCAATGGCATGATCATGGCTGCAGCCTCAACCTCCTGGACTCAGATGATCCTTCTACCTCAGCCTTCCTATTAGCTAGGAATACAGGCGTATGCCACTGCACGGGGCTAATTTGTTGATATTTTTGTAGAAACAGGTTCTTGCTATTTGCCCATTTCTTATTTCTCGCTTGTGATCTGTAGTAAGCAACTCCATAGTTTAAAAAAAAAACTTGCATTTTTATCAAATAATTTTCTTAAATATCTTCATTTTAAGTGAGTACAACAGGTATTTTTACAGTCTTGTGTTTTGAGCCTGTCATCTGCCAGCTTTCATATGGAAAAATCTCATTTATAACTTTGTGATGAAATATATTACCTTGAGTGGCTTGAAAGAACAAATTCAAGAAAAAAAGATAAAATTAAGATTCAGGTATCCTTTTACAAATAAACATGGGCAAACTAGTTTTCCTGCTGAACTTACTTGAAGTCAAGACAAGCCACCAGCTTATATTTATATCTATGTATCAAAAATACCTAAATACAAATAATTAAGCAAAAAGTAAAATGCAGCAAATGTGCCCCTCTCCCCACAAAATAACTTGGATATATAAAAGCACAATGCTGACAAAGGAAGAGAATAATTTTGAAAATAAAACCCATCTCTGAAAAAACCAAAACATCAGAATACAGTACAGTGATAGGTTGATATACACCTTCAGGTAAATATGTAGTTCTACTGACAATGGAGCATTGCACCTGCCTTTGGAAATAAAGAAGAAAATCAGACTTAGTTTAGGTATATGTACTTTGTTCCCCTTGCTTTTTACAAGTGCTCCTTTAATATTGAAATAAGGGGGCATAGACAGGGTTGATTTTCTTCATAAAATTGCTGAATAGGCTTTTAAAATGCTTATTTACCTGAAAGACCAGAATACCCCCAAGAAAGTTAATTTCTATGCTTAGAGGTCTCCTTCTATCCTCTTGATAAATGTATGCAAAACTCATGATAATGTTAGTGAAAATTGCATATGTGTTCATTGTTCTGGGAGTAAATCCCAAAATCAGGAATTAATAATTCATTGGAACTGTTCCCAAGCCACCTAATAAATGAATATCTGAAATTTTTCATGGTAACAAATGTATGTAACCTTATGTAAATAAGTTCTACATTTAAAACTTAAAGGTGTATAATTAAGATGTTTAAAATTTGAAGGAGAAACCAGTCTTTCTTTTGAAATTCTACCAAATGACTTTCTTTCTAGTCGTTTCTAACTTACTTAAAGAATTCCCCAAGTCTTTCCACTTCTTCCTATATTACATGCCTCATTGCCTAGTATTAGTCACTTTCGGTGGACCTAGCAACTTTATAGAAAGTGTAAGAGTAAGTGCGTTGAGCATAGAGACAATTCCCTTTCTTCAGATCCTTAGCTTTCACCAAAGGAAGGGAAGGATCATCCCCTTACAAACAAACTTTAGTTTTTCACTGAGAATCTGTTTTTCTAAGGAATGGACTTAGTCCTCAACAAAGTCATATTTGGGAAGACAAGAATGTCTGAGAAGGCTACTAGGAATCTTGTTAAATTTCAAACGTATTACACTCCTCATCTTTAAGAGAAAAAAAGAAAGAAAAAAATCAGTTATAAAGGTCGATGTAGACTTGAGTTTTACTATTAAATCCATTAATATAAATGTTCTGGGACCTAATTATCTGAGCTATGAATTGGGAGTGAAATTGAGGAAGTCGGATCCTTATTAACACCTGCAAGGCTAAAAACTTTACTGAAAATTATAAAATAAAATCAACTCTGCTGAACTTTATAGATCCTGTACAATTTACTGAGTGTGTTCTAAAAATCTCTCTCAAACTGTACAGTAGTAAAGCACAATACAGCAACTAGGAAAGATTTTTGACTAAAACTATCCAAAGACTTACTTATGTTTGCCAGTTTATAAATTAAGTCTATATGTGATCTTGTTGAACCCCCAAGTGCAGTTTATTCATCTTATAAAACAAATTTTCTTCAATTGTTTGCTAGTTAAATTAATTAGGTATTCCATATAAAAGTACACACATTTCCTCATTAAAATGTCTGTTTAATGATTCTATTTTAGTTTTTTAAAAAATAAGCCGTATAATCTGTATATATGCATACACACACACACACGCACACACATTTATGAACAATGAGAAAAGAACACATACCAGGCTGTTAACATTGGGCTTCCTCAGCAGACTGGGGATAGGTTAGAAAAAGACTGGGAAGCACAGTTAACTTTGTCTTTATTCGTCTTTTTATTGTATTATCTCTTTAGAAAAAGAGAAAGATCATTATTTCTACAAGATTTTAGTTTAATAATAAGTATATTCTTGGTTGTTATATAGGCTTCTATTGATTATTGCCTTGATAAAAATAATTATAAAAACAATAATATACTATTTTTAAAAGTTCAAGTAACTCAAGTAAGTTATGTGATAAAAATATTATAAGCCAGTTGGCCTTTTAGTTATATGATGTTAAAATAGTTCTGTAATCATGGATATTAAAGGAAAAGTATACATGCTAAGGACACTAATCATTATAGTGTGGCAACTTCAAATATATAGGAAGATATGACTCAATTTTTAAATTAACTACCTCATCCTGTGTTAGTCTAGATTTTTTTTTTCAGCCCATTATCTTTTAGGCAACGATCAATTCTAAAATAAGTTACAATGTCACAGTATTAAACCCTTCTCTCTCACCCATCTTATCACCTCCACTCCCACCGGTACCATCCCTGATTTTAAGGGTGGTCAAATAGAATCCTTAACTTTACTTGTTGAACCTTACAGTTATAAGAATCTAAGACAGCAGGAAGGGTCTTTTAATGGGGTGTCAAAGACGTATACAATTCTTTTTTTTTTTTGAGTTGAAGTCTCGCTCTGTTGCCCAGGCTGGAATGCAGTGGCACACTCACTGCCATCGCAGCCTCGACCTGCTGGGCTCAGGCAATCCTTCTGTCTCAGCTTTCAGGCATATGCCACCACACCTGGCTAATTTTTTTTTTTAGAGAAGAAGTCTCGCCATGTTTCTCAAGCTGGTCTCAAACCTCTAGGTTCAAGTAATCCTCTCTCCTCTGCCTCCCAAAGTGCTGAGATTACAGGCGTGGGCCACCGTGCCCAGCCAGAGACCTATATAATTCTTGGCAGTTACCACCTCAGCTTCCAATATTAACTAGATTCACATAAGCCTCCTTTTTCTGATAAATGAATAGAAAATTAAAAAGTTACAAGAGGCCGGACTCGGTGACTCAGCCTATAATCCCGCACTTTGGGAGGCTGAGATGAGTGAATTGCCTGAGCCCACAGGTTCTAGACCCGCCTGGGCAACTTGGCGAGACCTCATCTCCACAATAAATCAAAAATGAGCCGGGCGTGGTAGCGCGCGCCTGTAGTTCCAGCTACTTGAAAGGCTGAGGCGGAAGGATCGCCAGAGCCCAGCAGGTTGAGACTGCGGTGGCCGGGAGCGGTCACTACACTCCAGTCTGAGCGACAGAGTGAGACTCCAATTCAAAAAAAAAAAAAAAAAAAAGAGTTCACAACATGAGTGAGAAAAACATTCACATGTAGACATATGCTAGTGAATTTTCTAAATGTCAAACAAAAATTATACTAACATCCAGAGAGAAAAGCACACACACACAAATTAGGTTCACATCAAACTTCTCCTGTACAATACTAAATGCCAGAATGCTGGTGGAGAAATCTCTAGAGGCTAGAGGATTCTGAGGAAAAAAGGTGATTCAGTCAGTCTGTTGATTATTTTTGTATTTAGGGAAAAGTCAGAGAATAAAGTCAGCAGCAGTGAACAGTGAAACCAAGAAAGCTTAGAGGACATGTCTGAATGAGTACTTCTTGTTAATCTTTTTTTTTTCGTTTGTTAATCTGTTTTTAAACTTAGTAGACATTTTTGCCAGATGCAGTGTCATGTGCCTGTAGTACCAGCTACTCAGGAGAGGTTAGCTTGAGCCTGTAGTACCAGCTACAGGCGAGAGGTTAACTTGAGCCCAAGAGTTAAAGACCAGTATGAGCAACAAAGATTCTGTCTAAAAAAATATGTTAAGATAAATAAAGTATTAGAGAAAAATAATACTATTGCGGATCATAGATAATTCCAGTAAAATAAAAGTTTGCTTATAACTGGAGGTGGTGACTCACGCCTATAATCCCAGCACTTTGGGAAGTAGAAGTGAGAAGAATGCCTGAGCCCAGGGGTTCAAGACCAGCATGGGCAACATGGCGAGACCTCATCTCTACAATAAATCAAAAAATTAACCAGACATGATGGCACATGCCTGTAGTTCTAGCTACTTGAAAGGCTAAGGCAGAAGGATCACCTGACCTCAGCAGGTCGAGACTGTGGTAGCCATGAGCATGCTACTACACTCTAGCCTGGGCGAAACAGTGAGACTCTGACTAAAAAAAAGAAAAAGTTTACTTATTTTAAGACAAAGAAAATGTAGATCATATAACTTTAAGATTACTAATTTAAAATGAGACAAAGGAAACTTACACAGTGTAGTGAATCACAGGAAAATGGAAATAAAAAACAAAAAACATAAAGAATGAATGGGAAAAAAGGACCAAAAATATCAATTATACCAATAAATAAATGTACTCGTATTAGATTAAACTCTTATTAGAAGACAAAGACACCAGTATAAGGAACCATTAATGAAAAGGAAAATAGACTGGGCACAGTAGCTCACACCTATAATTTCAGCACTTTGGGAGATAGAGGCAGAGGAGAGAAGATTACCTGAGCCCAGGAGTCCAAGACCAACCAGGACAACATGGCAAGACCTTGTTCCTACAATAAATCAAAAAATTAGCTGGGTGTGGTGGTGCATGCCTGTAATTCCAGCTACTTGGAAGACTGAGGTGGAGGGATAACCTGACCATGAGCATGCCACTGCACTCCAGTCTGGAGTGAGGGGGAAAAAAACAAAACAAAACAGAAAAGGAATAGATTCAACACTCTCCTTGCCCAAATATGTGTTTTCAATGAGACCATTAAGAAAATTAAATGGCAAACCACAGTTTGGGAAAGATTTTGGTAATATATATAATGGGACAATTATTTTTAATATATAAAAAGTTCTTACAAATCAATATAAAGAAAGGAAAAAAATTTCAATAATAATACCCAATGTTAGGGAAGCTGTACTACTAAAGTACATTTAGATGGCCTTTCTGGATATCAGTAGTGAATGTTTGCAAAAATACAGCTATAAAATTGTTTATATCAGAGTTGTTTATAACAATGAAAACTAGGGCCAGGCTCGGTGGTTCAGCCTGTAATCCCGCACTTTGGGAGGCTGAGGTGAGTGAATTGCCTGAGCCTGCGGGTTCAAGACCCGCCTGGGCAACTTGGCGAGACCTCATCTCTACAATAAATCAAAAAATTAGCCAGGCATGGTAGCACGCACCTGTAGTTCCAGCTACTTGGAAGGCTGAGGCAGAAGGATCGCCGGAGCCCAGTAGGTCGAGGCTGCGGTGGCCGGGAGCGGCCACTGCACTCTAGTCTGGGCGACAGAGTGAGACTCCAACTCAAAAAAAAAAAACAATGAAAACTAGAAGCAACCTAGAAGCAACTCAAATATTTAACAGTGGGAACGACTTCAGTAACTTACAGTATGCTCATATAATAGAATACTATTTAGTCATTTAAAAATTATTTAGAAATTAATATTGAAATATAAAGAAGTTGCTAGTACATTAAGTGAAATACACAAATCACGAAGCAATATATAAAATAAAATTTTTTTTTTTGGTTCAAGTCTAACTCTGTTGCCCAGGCTGGAGTGTAGTGGCATGCTCACAGACAGCAGAGCCTCAACCCGTTGGGCTCAGGTAATCCTTTTGCCTCAACCTTCCAAGTAGCTTGAACTACAGGTGCACATCACCACACTTGGCTAATTTTTCTTGATTTATTGTGGAGACAAGGTCTCACCAAGTTGCCTAAGCTGATTTCGAACCCCTGAACTCAGGCAATTCTCTCACCTCCACCTCCCAAAGTACTGGGATTACAGGCATGAGCCACCACGCCTGGATTAATTATTTTTTTTCTTTTTATTTGTGTTGGAGTCTCACTTCTTCACCCAGGCTGGAGTGGCACGCTCACGGCCACCCCAGCATCGACCTGCTGGGCTCCGGTGATCCTTCCACCTCAGCCTTCCGAGTAGCCGGAACTACAGATGCACACTACCACGCCCGGCTATTTTTTATTTTATTGTAGAGACAAGGTCTCACCAAGTTGCCCGGGCTTGTCTCAAACCCGGGGGCTCAGGCAATACTCGTCTCGGCTTGCCAAAGCCCTGGGATTCCAGGCTAAGCCACCGAGCCCAATTTTTTTCTATATAAATATGTGTGTGTGACGCCGGGTTCAGTGGCTCAGCCTGTAATCCCAGCGTTTTGGGACGCCGAGGTGAGTGAATTGCCTGAGCCCGCGGGTTC
>CAUYQG010101759.1:0-10485 GCA_963574415.1 Tarsius wallacei
TGCAATCTCCTGTTCTTCCTTATGAGGGTCCTCTGGCTTTGTTCACTTTTGAGGTTGCAGTATGGGCTGCTGGCTGTACTTTTGCGGTTTTGAGGTTTAATTGAGGGGGAAGCTGTGATTCAGAATCTATATGCTGATTCCAGCATCCACCTACCGGTATATGAGCCCACTAGAACCTATTTCCCACTGTCTTACAATCTTTCTGTGCAGCAGAATGTAGGTTTGGTCCCTGGAACAAAAGGAGGCACAAAAGAGGAAAATAATGGAGGAAGGGGGTCAATAGAAATTTAGAAAGAGAGAAGAGTGAGAGGGAAAACAGACATACATACCAACTAACAGGTGAAAAAGAGACACAAAGCTGGAGAGAAGTGAATAAAAACACACAGGGAAAATTCCCTAAAGAATACTGGTAGCTATACAGAGGCAGACCAAAAATATCATGCCTTTTGATGTGTTTTGCCTAACACAAACAGATAGTGTAAGTCAATAAGCAAACAGAAGTGAGCAAAACAAACCAAGTGGTAAAATCAAAAGTCAAAGTAAGAAATCAGACTAGCTCTGGGATCTTTCTTGAGTGTCTAAAGTCTCTTTATCTCTGCTCTCTGGCCTTTCCCCTTACTTTCATTGCAGACAGCTACATTTACTACAGCTTGGGTTTCTTCTTTCGGCCTGCTGCCTGGGAAGTCTGCTACACTTAGTTCCCTTTGTCTGCTTCAGCGTAGGGGAGGGGCTTTGTCTTCTGTTTAGCGATGTTACCTTGGGAACCGAGGTGGAGGCTGCTGGTAGGTGGGTGGGGCAATGCAAATCTCTGCCTGGAGACTGGCTGAGGTGGCAGTTTCACTTTCACAGATCCTTTCTCTCAGCTCGTTTGGGTCCCTGGGCAATCCACTATGATGGACTGTGGTGGCGTGGGAGGCACCGGGGATCAGCTGCACAGCTGGGTGCTGGATCTGGGGCACTACCAGTGGGCTGGGATGGAGGAGGGGGTTGGGAGTTCCCTCCTCTGGAGCTGAGAGCCTGCGATCAGCACCTCCTCAAGACATGCTTTCCTTTACATAAGCATGGGGTTGCGCTGAGTGCCTCAGCCAGGGTGGGCCCAGAGCTCCAGAGCTCCAAAACTCCAAAGGGCAGGTGGTGAGCGGTGAAAGTGGCCCTGGATCGCTCACAGGGTATTTCAGCCAGAAATGGAATTGGTTTCTCTGAGGGGCAGGCACCCAGATCCTCCCAGGGTGACTGGTGGCTTGGTCTGGGTGAGATGATGTTGCCAGGGAGGGAGCCGAGACCCGAGACTCCCGTGCACACGGCAGCAGCTGGGGGCAGCAATATCCGGCCCTGCATGGGACCGAGGGTCCCCGGGCCTTGGACCAGTGCGGCTGGCGGTGGGCAGGGGGGTGGGGGAAGGAAAGCAAGAGTCTTTTTGGGAACTCACGTTCGGAGAATCTCACAATTCCACCTATGCCGTCACCATCTTACCGGAACTCAAGGGTGGATTTTTAAGTGTGCATGCTCAGTGTAAAAATTAGTTATTTAAAAATCTTCAAAAAATGTATTTCAGATTATTGTGTCACTGTATTAATTTAAGAGTCAGTATGTTGACTGGACACAATGACTCATGCCTGTAATCCCAGCACTTTGGAAGGCTGAGGTGAGAAGATTGCCTGAGCCCACAGATGTGAGACCAGCTTGGGCAACTTGGCGAGACCTTGTCTCTATAATGAATCAAAAAAATTAGCCGGACATGGTGTTGCGTGCCTATAGTTCCAGCTACTTTGAAGGCTGAGGCAGAAGGATCACCTGAGCCCAGCGGGTCGAGGCTGCAGTGCCAGGATCATGCCACTGCACTCCAGCCTGGGTGACAGAGTGAGACTCCAATTCAAAAAAAAAAAAAAAGAACTGGGGGAACAGACTGAAATATGGATGCCTTATTATTTCACAAGGTTGACGTCAGGAAGTTATTGACCCGGCAAGGCTCCCAACATGAGGAGGTTTCCAGTCAACCCCCTACTTGTGGGTTCTCCTTAATTTAGTCCACATAAAGTTGAAATAGGAAATGAAACTTCCCATTTCAGTATCACAATATTATTATCCTATAACTGTAATCTTTTTACTATATTTTATCTCTTAAAATATGCATTTAGGGAAAACTTAAATGATTTTTAATATTTCTGTGGATAAATGGAGTTGTTTGTAAACACATTTCCAGCCATTCTATTTCCTCAATAAAAAGAAGTGATCAAAGTTGTCATTTTTGCTTCACTGATTATGATCTTTGACCTACTCACTTGGAAATACTGTGTAGCCTTTTACTTTCTTATTCTTTGGGGTAAGGGGGAATACAAAATAAACACAAAGTCAGAATAAAGTTTAGTAAAGATTGATCAGCTCTGTAACTTTACATCTTATGTATGTCTCCCATGTACCACTTTGTACAAAACTCAGTGGGATGGTTCCAAATATAAAGTTAATAGAAGAATGATCTCTATAAGATACATTCTCTTTTGAAGTGTTTCAGAGCATGGTTTAGTAGGCTTGGAAGCAGAAGGAAACTACATTGTTTTCTAAAAGATTATTGGCAGAGTGCTGTGGCTGATGCCTGTAAACCCAGCACTTTGGGAGGCGGAGGCAAGAGAATTGCCTGAGCCCAGGAGTTCGAGACCAGTCTGGGCAACTGATGAGACCTCAACTCTACAATGAAATTTAAAAATCAACTGGGTGTGGTAGCAAGCACCTGCCCCCAAAAAAAGTGACTATAAAAAAAATCGGGTTATCTTCTAAATATTATGACTTAATCATCAAAACAGAATCTTATTTTAAAGAATAAAGACCTATATTGGCTTAAAATGAATGGCATAGAAAGTATTTCTTCAGACCAAACAAGGACTTGAAAATAATGACAGAAAGAAATGCCCCTCACTGTTCTCTAAGGAATTAACCACTATGCATCGAGCTCCTGTGATGTGTCATTCAAGAGCTTAGTGGATTATCTAAGTAGAAAACATAACTCACACACAATTAAGTCATGGCTCTGTTAATATGAAGAATAGCAGACACATGAGAAGATTTCAAGGAAATGTGAATCACAGCCTTCAATTCTAGTGTTCGCGTTCAGAGAAGACAGAGGCCAGCACAGACCTAAGGAGCCCTGTCTGGAGCTGATGTTGACCAAAAACAAAATGCCAAGTCAAAATTATGGCATGAAACTCCTCATACGGCAAGCTTTCTTCAGATAAAGGCTTTGGAGAACAAGAGCAATGAAAAAGCCAATCGAAACCAGAAAATGACTTCTGCGTCTGGTTGAGAAACGTATAAAAACTATAGTGATGTTCATTGAGCAAAAAGGGCCGTCGACTTTTACCTTAGGTAGGACAACTACTTTTGCTTGACAGTGTCGTTAAGAAGATATGAAGTATATTAAAAAAATAGGAAAGATTAGTGAATAAAAGAAAATTGAAAAAAATTAAACATGTAATATTACATTAAAACGACACTGTAAATGAGTCTTGTCTCTGCCATCATCTACATTTCATTTAGAAATTTATTTGCTATTTCTTTCTCAAAACTCTGATGCTGCTATTGTGACTTACTTTCATATTTGTTTTCCAAATTAGAATCTCAGCAGCCAAGAAACTCAAAGCCAACCATGAGGGCAGCCTACCCAAAAAGAGGGAGAACAGAACACACACACACACACACACACACACACAAGAAGAATAGTATACACAAACTATACACACACACACACACACACACACACACACACACAGAGGGAGAGAGAGAGAGAGATTTCAGTCTCAGCAGATTATGGTCTTTTTAAGGTCATATTCAATTCACTGCCAGAAACAGCAATTGTAAAATAAAAAATGTAACAAATCAACTTCTCAATTATATTAGCAAAGGGGACAGCTTCCCATGTACACAACTTTTAACACTCCTCTGTGGTCTGTCTCTGAAGGCCAATGAGCATTCTCAAAGTACAGTGTGAACTTGGGCAAAAGAGTGGCTCTGGCAAACCTGGGCTTTTCAGGTTGATACTGTAAATACAAATGAAAGCCAGTCAATTTCACACCATTGCTAGTTACCGAATTCATCTATCAATGGCATCCAAGACTCGGAAGTGATCCCAGGGAGAGTCATGGATGCAGAGGTTTACATTTTGTATCACTTTAGTACTCCAAGACGTAAAGAAATAAGAGAGTATGATTTCCTGTGACGTTTGCCTGTAACGGGAAAACGTGCTTCATCCAATGCGAACGGTATGATTTTTCTTATCAGGCAGGTCTTTTGGGGAGAGGTTTTGGGACACTGAGTTCTAGGAATTTAGGTTAATAGGAAAGTCTATTTTTATTTTTATGGATCCTATTTTGTACGTGATGGTGACTATGGCTAGAAATTGAGAGTGATGAAAGTCTTATGTCCCGCCAATCACAGCTGTGAGAAAAGAAGCAAACATTTTCCAGGAAACTCAGTGTTCACATATCAACGCATTCAGAGTCTCACGTGGACCCTGATGCTCCATCCACACACATTTGTCTGTATTCCTTAGAGGACTATTTGAGATCTGGAGACATAAAGAAGGTGGTAAAGGTGTCGGACAGTCTACACTGCGTGTTCATTGTTAGAAGTGTCCAAACACCTTAGATATAACAGTCTTTAGGGAGGGAACGGGCCTTTTGGCCCTTTGAGTAAAGAAATTTTAAAACGTTTTAAGGGAAACCAAAGTTGAATGTTTTCTTTTACTCTTGAGAGGCTTGTGGGTATAACGAGTTGGGTTTTGAAGAGAACAGGAATAGTTCAGAGTGAGTCAGTACACAGCTCAGAACTCTGTAGGTTTGGCCCAAACTGCCATCTGCTCTGTCCCTGGAGCTTTTGATGAGCTCTGAGTTTTTTACTTCTCTCTTCTTAAAGATCAGAAAGAGATGCCTCAGTTAGAAAGATGCTTTGTAAAAGTACCTTAATTCAGGAAATACTTGCGTTCTGCTCTATAAAAGAAAATTTTAGCCTACGTTCATCGCCCGAGGGACTCTGCAAGTGTACAAATAAGACAGAGTGCATCAGTGATTATTCCTAAGTTTAAGACTGGTAAAGAGAAATGGGAACAATGCAATCAATGATTTAAAAAAACTACTATGTGTCAGAATATTTATGTTATTTACCCTTTACTGTCAGTACTTGTAATGAGGCAGCCCCAAAGCTAGGAGGACTTCCGTGTACGGTTCTTTACCTAGTCCAAAGAAGGGCCAGCAGGGACCCGGAGGTCCAGCAGGGAAAGACCTTGGCTCATCAGAACTTACGGGAGGCACCGATGGTGGCAGGTCGGTGAAGAAATGGACTCCCATACGGTACTGACGGCCGTGGGTGGGTGGGAAAAGAAACCGCATTTCAGGCAGAACAGCAAACAGTATTATAGGCAAGCAAACCCATTCATCCAATTCCTACCTCATGTGCACAATGACACTGATTGCATGTGGCAACTTCATTGCCTTCTGCTTTGCCCGGTCACCTGCACCCCGTGACTCATGGCTGGGCATCTGCACCCCCTTCAGAGGCCAGCCTTGGCCAGAGGCCGCTCCCTGGGGGAGGGGCAGGAGGCAGCCAGGTGCAGGGGTCAGAGGCCACGCCCCGACAACACCTCACAGGATTTGACGTGCCCGTGTGTGTTTTGCAAGTCGCCTTTTAGGTCTTCATCCTTCAAGGACTGAATCGAGTGTCTCCTTTCCCACGTAAGTTTCCTAATCTTCTTAGTAAGAATTAGTCTCACCTACCGTGGAAGACCTTTTTAAATATGGCAGCCACGGAAAGTTGACACGAAAGTCCAAGGAGCATGTGAGTGGCTTTGCTGAGCACTGCAGGTGCTATTCTGCTCAGTCGGGTGTGCGTCCCCTAAACAATGCTAGTATAAAGTCACACGAAATAGCCATGAGCTTCAGCTCCAAGGAAAAGTTTTAGTAAATAAGGTTCTTAGCTTGGGGAAGAAATTAAAGAATTTATAATCCAAATCCGTTAAGACGCTCCTTCCTTCCTTATACTCATCAATTAACATTTATTTCCTGTAGGATCACGATTCCATGCATAAGAAGACTCCTTTTGAGTCTTTTCATATTACAGATTAAACCAAAAAATGTGTTAAATATTAGAATGAAATGGAAATGATAATTCGACTTATGCCCCTATGTAGTGTCTGTGGAATCGTACGCTGTTAGAATAAAATCTTGGCTGGGCGCAGTAGCTCAGCCTGTAATCCCAGCACTTTGGGAGGCCGAGACAAGAGGATTGCCTGAGCCTGGGGGTTCGAGACCAGCCTGGGCAACTTGGTGAGACCTCGTCCCTACAATAAATCACAAAAACTAGCCGGGCGTGGTGGCGTGCGTCTGTAGTTCCAGCTACTTGGAAGGCTGAGGCGGAAGGAACGCCTGAGCCCAGCAGGTTGAGGCAGCGGTGGGGTGGCCGTGAGCATGCCACTGCACTCCAGCCTGGGCGACAAAGATTGAGACTCCAACTCAAAAAAAAAAAAGAAGAAAATCTTAGCTTGGCATGCTTCTTCACTTGTTTTCAAGCCACAGATGAACTATTCATAATTCCTTATATTTGCAATGATCTCCCACATTTGAAAGCATTCCACATGGACTATCTTCTGTGCACTGTCTCATCTGGAAAAGCATTCCTTGAGGAGAGCAGGCATTCATGACCACTGCATTTTTGAGGTGGAGAAATGAAGCTCAGAAAGACATTATGTCTGTCAAGGGGCCCCTGACTGCCCACAGGAAGGAAGCGTGGTCTTGGCCACTCTCGCTGGCCCATATTCCCTCTCCTGTAGCCCTACGTTTGCCTGCTGGGTTCGGCCAACCTCTTCCTGGGGCAGATCAGCTTGAAAAACAGTTCAAATTCAGTACCCTGAGCTGTCCCAGAGACACCAGCTACCAGTTAGGCTGCCTTCTCCAAAGACTGAACCACTATAAATTTGTTTTCTAGAATTTTTTTTGAAAACACATAAATGGCATTAAAGAATTATATGCGGTAGCCTTGTTTACTACCACCATTAAATTCAAGTTTTGGAAGTCTGGTATGTGAAACTCTGTATCCATCGCTGCCGTCCCACCCAGAAGGGCTGGCGTTTTTCCGTCTTGCACCTGAGAATGAACACTGTTACATTTAGGTCATGTGATGCCCTTTCTAGACAAATCACGTGATACAACCAAGAGACCTAGCACACCATCAACCTACTTCCAGAATCACCATACACATAAAAATTATCCCCAAGTCTTGACGAAAACTCTGTCTCTTAACTAGGGCTACAAGAAAAAGCGGCAAGAATAACTTCCTTGTAGAGTTTCACTGGTTCTGGAGGGGGAAGGGGACTTTTTAAAATGTTACACTTGTGATTGCAGTTCCTGACACTGTTTCCATATCTGTAAAATGTGGGTAATGCCTATTTTCCAGGGTTGAGATAAGGAACAAGGGATAAGAAGAAGAATAGCTACTATTTATTCAGGACGATTTCATGCAACACTAATAAGCTATGACATATCTTATTAGCACACCCCAGTTACAGGTTAGGAAACTGAGGTTTAAAAAAATCAGAATTTGTGGGACCAGACGGAGGTCCCAACTTTACCTGTCTGATGACCACTTGTATACCTAATCCTGAATCGTATCCCACATCTTTAAAATAAAATTTAAAAATGTTTAAAAACGTGAAACAGAAAAAAAACAGAAAATTAGAATTTAAAGCCAAAAGAATGTAGCCACTACTCTCTATGCCTACAAAAGTTAACATACTGACACAGAGCAAAGCTCTCAATACAAGGCAACTTCTGAAAGAAGGAAAAAAGGCAAGGAGGAGAATTCCATGAAAATATACAGGCCGGGCTCGATGGCTCAGCCTGTCAGCCTGTCATCCCAGCACTTTGGGAGGCACAGGTTCGAGACCAGCCCGAGCAACCTGGCGAGACCTCGTCTCTACAATGAATCAAAAATTAGCCAGGCGTGGTAGCGCGTGCCTGTAGTTCTGGCTCTTTGGAAGGCTGAGGTGGAAGGATCGCCAGAGCCCAGCGGGTCGATGTTGGGGTGGCTGTGAGTGTGCACTGCCCTCCCGCTTGTGCAACAGAGCGAGATTCAGACTCAAAAAAAGAAAATATACAGATATAAAGCCCTGACCCGGAAGACAGAAAGCTTGTTTTCTTTTTTGTATTTTAATTGCAGATCTTTTCCTATTGTTGAATGAAAAAAAAGACAAGCAGCTTACACAGTCTTTCGTCTCTTGGGCCAGAAGGAGCCCAGAAATCTACACACCTAAAATGCAGCTACCCAAGGAGACTGACTAGCAGAGGGCCTAGAATGACCAGTGCCCAAAAGGTCAGGTCCATTCTTTTCTTTGCAATGGCCACTTCCTATCCCGTGGAACTGTCCTAAGCCTACTCGGAAACAAGCAATCCCATACCACGAGAAATCCGTTGACACTAACAGCTTGAATCTCTGTTTCAAGAAGCATTTGCCAAATGCCACTTCAGTGTAAGTGGCCCTCCTACCCTAACAAAACAGCAACAGAAACAAACTCTCTGTCCCCAGACGACGCCCCAGAAATTAAAATTAAAAGCGGAGAGCAGTATCAACATTTTCAGTCAATGAGATTTGAATAAAGTGAGTTTCACATTGATATCAACGTGGCCTAAACCTGAAAAACTCAGACTAAAAGGTGCTAAGCCACTGGGTAAAAAAAAAGCAAGTTTTTTTTCTCCCTAATGCTCAACTGAGTCCGATCGGATGACGTCTTCTCAATGGTCGTGTTCTTGGCCATTTCCTAGTCACATGCAATCTTCTTACTCCACACATGGAGACAAAAATTTTCTCTGCCCACTCATTGTTTCAACAAAATAATGCAACTTCCTCTCAACAGCTATAAATTCAGCCCAGTGCTCCTGTTTGCTAAGAGCTGCTTGTGCTCAAAACTCTGCCAGGAAGAAATATTTTTTTATAACGGAGCCTGTTTTCTTCTAAGGTAGATGAGGCAATTATATTGATGACAAGAATCTCAGATATGTGTTAGAGTTTCCTTATTCAACAGGACCCATCCATCAGCCAGACAAAAAGAAAAACAGCACCATCACCACCACCCCGAAAAGTCACTGGAACCCACAGATCACGTACTGGTAGCACACAAACTAGCTACATCCAAAACTGTGTTGTTTGGTCCAACACATCTTTGGACATTCTAAAATATTTGCCAACATTTTGAAAGCAAGGGATGACACATGAGCGCCCAGATTTCTGCCATCCTTTTAAAAATCAGAAAATCAAAGCGCACATTTTCTGTATGACAGCAATCAGTTGGAGCTTAATAGGTCTGTGCCTTTCAGGGCTCGCACTCCGTAAATCACCCCAGCTTTCCTGGGCCCTCTTCACACATTTAAATTACCTGCCTGACCCAGGAGGCATGCAAGTGTGAGACTCCGCTAACCCGGGTTGTCTTGGCTACGCCCCCGGTCTGATGCTTCCACCGTTCATCTCTCCAATTTTGCTGGGAAGCAAAGTTGTGGGAGGAAAATGTACAGTGTTTTATAAAAGCTTCTTACCAACTGTTAGGTAGACATTTACCTCTATTTTCTGATCAGAAATTGAGGTCTGCAGATAAGACTTGCGTGAAGTTATATAACTGGGTCTACAGCTAAAGCAGGACGCCAGCCAGGTTTTCTGACTCCAAGCCCAGCTCCACTTGCACTCAGTGACAATTCCCGTTGACCGATGAAGCTATAAGAACAAAATGTCCTCAGGAGGAAGGACATATACTGAAATACAACGTAGAAATGAGCAAGATGAGAGATTAAGTAAAGGCAGTGAGGGAGATATACCTTCCCTGATAGAATGTGAACACAAAAAAAACACCGTTACAGCACATCACCCAAAACGATTCTTCATAACGCAAGCACCTTGGCGGTCGTCAGTCCAGGCTCCGTGAGGACATAAGGTGCCAGGACCCTCCTCGTTTTCGATTTATGGCCTCAAAACGGCGGTTTTATCTTCAGCCTCCCAATCCTTTTCCAGGCAGGAAGAACAAAAGAGAAGTCACGAAAAGGGGAGCGATCGCGTTAATACAAGCAAACACAACCTTCCCCAAAACCTCCCATTTAGGGCTTTCACTTACATCTCGTTGGCAGGAACTGTATCAAATGGCCATCATATCGCAAAGGAGGCAACTGGTCACCTAAACAAATCTAACTTTCCATTAAAGAAGGAACAAACCCCAGATCTGGGGTAAGCAACTTATGCGTAAATCTTTCTTGCTTTATTTAGAGGCCCCTAAATGTGTATACCGTTATAACGTCACAAGTTAAAATTCATGTTTATTCACCTTTCAAGTCTTCCTCCACTTCTTGCGAGATAGGAACTATAATCATCAAATGCTACAGGTGTGACGATTAAGACTTATTTATATATGTTTAATGATTGCCTAAGGTCACATGGCTAGTATTTGGTATATGGGAGAGCTGG
>CAUYQG010101766.1:0-19571 GCA_963574415.1 Tarsius wallacei
AAATTTTTATTATTTTTATTTTTTTTTGAGTTGGAGTCTCACTCTGTCACCCAGACTGGACTGCAGTGGCCGCTCCCGGCCACTGCAGCCTCGACCTGCTGGGCTCCGGCGATCCTTCCGCCTCAGCCTTCCGAGTAGCCGGAACTACAGGCGCGCGCTACCACGCCCGGCTAATTTTTTTGATTTATTGCAGAGATGAGGTTTCGCCTGCCCAGGCGGGTCTCGAACCCGCGGGCTCAGGCAATCCACTCACCTCAGCCTCCCAAGGCACCGGATTACAGGCTGAGCCACCGAGCCCGGCTTGTTTTTCTTTTTTTAAAAAAAGAAACATAAGACACGTAAGGGGGGGAGCTCATAGACCCTGAAATTTCTGAATTTATGCAAACAAGATGGAAAACAACTCTCCTTGATCTGCTAGGTTTCCTACAGAGTGAAAGCATATCCAGATTTTATGAAACGGAGAAGAATGAGTGGCTAAAGTAGGTGGTTTCTTTGAAAAACAGTGGTCATCTGATGTTTGTCAAGGTGTCAGGAGATGAGAACAGATGGAATAGTATTTAAGGGGTTCTGTTGCTTCAGGGCTTTTTTGAGCTTGTTTTTTACTACTGTGTGGCTTCTCTCGAGACTTATGGAAGCTCGGATACCTCTCCAAGACCATATTTAAAATGCTAAGACCTGTCGCCGAGAGCCAGCAGGGCTGGGGGGATGAAGAGCCGAGGGTCAGCGGGAAGACAGGGATTTCTTTCCTGAGACTCTGCGCTAGTCACACCGCCATTGGTGGAGCTGCCACGTAGAAATAGAAGAAACAGAAAAAAGAGGGCGAGTCCAGAGAAAGCAAGCAGGCCAGGCAGCATTTGAAGGCAGGGTATTTCATTTGAAAATATGTTCTGTGAAAAACAATTACAAACACAGATCTATCGGTTAAAAAAGCAAAAGCAAGACTGCATTTCTCTGCACATGCAGTGCATGCAGTGGCTTTGATGCTGTGTATCTTCCTTGTAGAGATTCAGTGTGTCTGTTACTTTCTTGGAAATGGTTAAAGGGTTTTGGATAGCACATAGACGATTTTTGGCTACTGGAAGGTTCCAGACTGCATATCTGTAGCGCCATCAGTGCACTGCCTCGGTGACCCAGACTCTCACTCTCTTTTACGAGTCTCTCTGCCCATCTCCCAACTTCTGTGCCCTCTGCCTTCTTCAGAGGACTGCCCTGGGCTACTGGGGGCGCTTCACCCTCAGGCACAAAGAGCTGGGAAGTGCCAGGGAGCTTATGTCCCCCTGGTGTGGCCCACAGCTAATGTCTGACTGTGATCCGGACTGTGAAGACCCCACTCCTTTCGGACATAAATCACATTATTTTTATACAACTCACACTTCAGAAGTGAGACGAATGTGGTGCTTGAAATAGCCCCCTTGACTGATTCCTTCTCCTCCTTGCCTTGCTCTCCGCCTCAAGAGTTTTTCCAGAAGCACTTCCTTCATCCATCACTTGCTCAGGAATTTTCATCTTGGCATCTGCTTCTGGGGAACTTGAAACGAGACAAAACACACACACACACACACGCATCACATAAACGATTTATTAAGTGTCTAGGTACTGTAAAAATACATAGATCTTACTATACCCAGATACTAGGGTATAATAAGATGGTGGACGTCACAGTAGATAATTTAAGTTTTATGCATACAGAAAATAAATAAGTGCTCTTTGCTGTAAAAGCAAAGTATTATTCTTTTCTAAAAAACAACCAAGTAAATATTTACAAAGGTTTTCCAATAAAATGGCTTTCAAAAGCAAAAATAAAACAAAACACACAGAAAAAGACCCAGGGTTGGTTTTCAGTTAAGTGCGATCTGTTGAAAACGTCTACACACTCATGGATTACATGGGTTAGATCAGATAGGTTTTTCTTTACTATAGTAAGTTTGTGGACTAGATGTGTGAAGGGGATCAAATATATACTAAACTAGATTATAAAGAGCTTGATTCCTAACATAATTAATTCTCACGGTTAAGCCAGTTGACCTATGCGACCACTGATGTCATCATTTTTCTTTTCTATAGACATGAAAACGGCTTCTCCGTCCAACTCATCTACAAGTCGCCCTTGTTCCAGCGGCAGTGAAGACGGCTCTGCGGTGGGGCCTGGGGAGGCCCACGCTGAGGACAGCACTGGTGAAAGTGCCGGAAGTGCATCTTCCGAGGAGCTGAGTGAAGATGAGGTGCCAGGGAAACCACACCTTCCACCTGAGGAGCCCATAGGCATGAAAACCGGAGACCAGGAAATAGCAAAAGCAGATGGGGAGACCGAGCCTCTGCCCAGAGAGGACAGCTTTGAGAATGTTCTTGAAGAAGACATGGAGAAGGGAAGCCAAGGGATTACAGAGAGTCTGTCTGAGAAGGCCAGGAACCACGCTTCTGAGGCAGACGAGGAAAAGGACCAGAGGAATCCTTGGGAAGGAAGCCCTGCTAAGGTGAAGGACAAAAGGGCAGGTCTCCCTGGGGTGGAGAGAGGTGGTAAGTAGAGCCACTGAGCTGACCTGCCGTTGTCCTTATGCATGGGAGCTGATTGTGGTCGTTGCTTTCTGCCAAAGCTCGGGAAAAAATATTGGGATTATGCGTCAGGGATGCAATATTTTTCCTGTTTCTCTCTTTGTCACATAATCATACATGTATTTTCAGCTTGCTGCTTTCCTTCTATTGCATTTCAAGAATCACTTGATACTTTTATCGCGTTTCCCATTTTCTGTAAATTCCTTTCTATAGTAAACCCATCTGAAAAAAAACAAATAAAGCACAATACATGTCTGCAGGGCAAGGGTATGTGTGGCTTTTAGAGGTTATTCAATCCCAGTAATGCTATTTGTTCTCGGATATTTATGGATTTATAGATACGCAGCTAACACGGATTGGTGCTTACTATGTTTTAGGCATGCTTCTGGACACTTACGTCTATTAACTTATCACATCCTCACAAAAGGCCAATCTCCCGATTATCATCATCCTCTTTTACAGGTGAAAATAATGTAAGCTGAAAAGGTTCATTAAGGTGTCGAAGGTTATACTATTAATAAGGGGCATTCTTACAATTTGAATTCAGGGTGCTTCCAGTGTTTCTGGAAATTTCCCCTTGTATCTGTGTAAAAGGATTTTTGACTTACGTAAACATGTGGAAATCTCTCAAGAAATTCCAAACTACATGTTGAGTTCTTCTCTGAAAGGGAGTCGCTTTCTGCTCCCTGGGGCTCCTGGGTGTGTGGGATCGTTCCATCCGACACAGGAAGAGCGTCGGGACCATCAGGACCCAGGACCTTAGACACATGGCAGGTCAGATGCTTTTCCAACTTTGGGAGACCGTGGAAGGACTGAGCTGGGCCCTGTGGACAGCCGGATTGCACTGCCAGGCATCTGGCGCTGCTCACGTAGCATCCTGTTCTGCGGTCTTTTCGCTGTCTCTCACGTGTTTCCCTTGCCAATGAGGTGGGCATTCTTCCTGATTCTAAGTTAAAATTTGCTTTCACGTGTGAATACTACTAAAATCCTGCTGCGTTTAAAAAAAGTTAGGAACACTTTCAATATCTATGCTTCTTTTAGGCCCTTAAAAGTTATTATGAGGCCACTGGGGCCTACTTCTAGGAATTGAGGGTGTTGAAAGGTTACCTGTCATTTCAACCATTACTATTAATCTTCTGCGATGCGCAAGGGACCATAGCCAATGAGAAATATGTAAGAGAGTGTTCCTCCCATAAAATGTGACGAGGATGGCTTGCCATACCACTGGACAAAAGTTGGTAGTTATATGTAAAATCAGAGAAAGTACAAAATGCTATGGGGCTTCAGAGGAAGAGAAGTCCCATTTGTTTGAGGACACCTTGAACATTTTTATAAAGAGCATATTTGAGAGACTTTAAAGGTTAGATAAAATTTTGAAGGTGGAATGCAGAAGACTAAAAGTCTTGCAGACAGTGGGGTGTAGCGAGGCATTGGGAACATTGGACGAGTTACCAAAAATAATTCTAGAATAAACAGAGTTTGATAAACTTTGACCTGTGAACCAGATGTGGCCCACCACTTTTTTTTTTTTTTTTTGCTTGTTTTGTATTGCCTGTGAGTTAAGAATGGTTTTTATATTTTTAAATGGCCCACAAAGCCCTAGGAATTTACTAACTTGGTCTTTACAAAAATGTTTGTCAGCCCCAGCCCTGGAATTATACTACGAGGATTCCCAACACTTGCAAAAGGATTTTGCCATCTATAAATCAAGATTCTTGTTAAAATATATTTAAAACCCTTTAATCAAATAATTCAAGTATTTAATCTTGGATTTCATTATTATATTCAGATACCTATAAAGTATAATCTCGAAAATTTGCCCAATTTGGCAAGCTGCTAGTCTGAAAGACAGAGGTGTTGAAGTTCAACGCCAACACTGGCATTGTTTCTATTTTTAAATTTTCACTTCAGGAAACCAGATCGTTGCCTGGATCCATGCGAGTAAACATCGTTTTGTAAAGTAGGGGGGCCATCATGGAAGTTGTGATCCTAATCACAGAATTTGAAGGACAGAATAGCAAAGTTGTTGGACTATGATCATGTCACCTGGAAGATATTTGATTTTTTTTTCTGGATTTGTGAAACGAAAAGTATACTGGTTTCTTACCCTTTCCAAATACATCAGGAAACCTATGCTCTTGACTTGATAACATCCATAATTTTAAATTGCTTTATGATCTTTATACTAAGGTGAGCTCAAGACAAGATGGCAAGATGCGGTACTATTTATCTTTGTTGAGCACCAATGTATGTACTAAGGCTCTTTATTGTTTTTATTAACAACTAATGCATACACATGGAATGACATTTATAAAACAAAGTCATCTTGAAAAATTACCCGTAGGTTTATCACACATAAGAAAATCACTTTTAACATTTGTTCAGGGTTTTTATTTCTAAACTTAGTGTTTCTAAACTTACGTTGTCATAGTTTTATAAAATACATTCTTAACATTGTTCATAATCATTTTTTAGGTTATTATGTAATCTTTATGAACAGGTTTAACGCCTGTGTATCATTTAATACTGTGATTTTCTTATACTTTAACCATTTCCCTATTGTTGGACAGTCTTATTTTTTATTTTCACCATTGGTATTAGTACTTTAGTGAGTGTCTTATTACTTAGGTCATTTCAGATGTATAATTATTTTCTTAGAATAGATTTTAAGAGATGTCATTTTGGATTCAAAGACATAGACATTTTAAAGTTTTTGATAAACTACTTTTTTCTCACAAAAGATTGGTTTAAAAGTTTAAACATTGTAGAATGGACGAGAATCAAGTGAAAATTAGTTTTTCTTGCCCAATCTCTATTTCTCTAGTCTTTTCCCCCAGAAATACCAGTGGAAAACAGTTTTTGTGTGTTCCCCAAAGTTATACATACATATGAGGGGAACCCCCCAAATAGAATTTATTAATTAAAAAACTGTGTATTTTGTGTATTTATTCTTACATGTAAACTTCAGTCTCCTTCAAAGTGCTCTCCGTTTGATGCAATACTCCTCTGGAGATGCTTTTTCCACTGCTCAAAACAGTTTTTGAACTTGTCAATTTTGATGCCTTTTAGTGTTTCTATCGTTTTTTGTTTCACCTCTTCCATATTGGCAAAATGTTTCCCTTTGAGGGCTTTTTTCACCCATGGAGACAAAAACAGTTGCTTGGGGCGAGATTGGGTGAATAGGGAGGGTGGGGAATGGGGGTCATGCCGTTTTTGGTTAAAAACTGCTGAACATTCAGAGCGGTGTGGGCAGGTGCCCTCGTAAATCACCCATCATGAAATGGGAAGACGTGTTGGCTTCCCCCAAAAAATTCACCAAAGTCAAACGCAGCCTCTCACAACAATGCTAGCTGGTCCACTGATGCCGACAGGCTCCTAAAACACTTACCTAGCAGGGGAAGCCTGGACTACAAGAGGCCCACCCTCCAAAAAAATAATTTTGGTTTTGGCTGGGTCCCCCCTCATGTATATAAGAAAAATATATGGAATGATGCACAGACATCAAACAGGTTCATAAAGATTACGTAATAACATGAAAATGATTATGGTATAATATTAAAATAAAAGCAGAATATATGTCATAAAGATACGACAACATAACTTTGTAAGCCCTAGGTTCAGAAATAAAAAGTCTGACCAAAAAAAGTGATATTTGTGTGTTTGATAAACCTATGGGTAATATATGTACATATACACATTCAAATATATGTGTGTGTATATTGTGTGTACATATATGTATATATCTGTGTGTATATGCATAGGTAGACAGACAGAGGCACATTAATATATATATGTTTACATATGTTAATTTTATGTATAGATGGAAACATAAGATACATTTTTTATGTGATTTGTTTTTTTCACTTAACATTTATATCCTGTGTGTCTTTTCATGTCAGCATCCATCTGTAATTTATTCTTGTTCACCTTACATGTTATTTTTATATTGCCAAAATATTTGATAACTTTGCAAATGTTCTTTAAAATGTGTTGCCTACTGTGTAAGAACTCATAGTTTTGCTCTCTGGGTCAAAAGAACAAAATTTCTGGATTATGAAAGCCCAGCATCAGGGAACATAAGGAACACTGGAAAATATAACATTCATAGGTAAAACAAAGCAAAGACCTTGTCATATATTCAGAATGTTGTAGAATAATTAATGCTGCCAAAAACCTAAGGATGAGTAGATTTTAATAGTTGGTGCTGAGGATAAGGATGCAATAAATTTGTTAGTATTTTAAATGATGGATTTTAAAATTCATAAATATTCTCAAAGTTTTTTTTATGTAAATACAATTTTCTAAGAAAAATTTCAGATAAAATCATCCAGGTCTTGATTGTTTAGTTTATTATGCTGATATTGATGCCAAGCAAAGATATTATGACAAGTTTTTCTTCCTTAATGGAGTCTTCAGTGAGCTGGCTCAGACAGAAAGTAATGGAGCCAAGGTTATAGCTTGGGAAGAGGATCTGTTTAGGTGGCTTCTCTGCAAAACACCCTTTTTACAAATTAGACGAGAAAGCTGGTGAAATGTGCATATTTTACTTGGATCCCTGACTAGAACTTTTGGTAGATATAAAATGAGGCCTGAAGTAATAAGTAAAAGACTCTCTCTCGTATTTGTATAGTACTGAATTAATTATTCTTTAGTTAGACCTAGAATAAAAACTGTAATTGTGTTAAGAATAAATCTATGGGCTAAAAATTATATACTATTAATGAAGTTTCGCAGTGTCTAAGCTAATACAATTTAATCTGAAATGTTTTTATTTAAGATCATATCAGTGGATAGAAAAGTACAATCATTGCTTTCACACCTTTTAGGCTGATGGCATGAAGTGATATTTTCCTTTCCACTGTTTAATAATATGTCTCATTTAATTGGGCTTTGTCCAGTCCATAAACAAATCCGATTAATTGTATAAAAGATGTGTTGTACACGGTGAAGTAGATAAAGTGAAAAATTATAACTGCTAGCTACAATGAGATAGTGTCCTTGGGAATTAATTCAGTTGTATAGGGCAGAGTTTTATTTTAATATTTTTTTGTTGCTATTTTCAAAGCAAACTGTGGCAATGCATTGTGACATAATCTTGGCAATATCTTCTAATGGTGAAACAATTTAGGTGCATTAATCAGTAAAGTTGATATAATTTATACACTATGAATGTAAATAAAATAGAGGAGTGTATTTTAATGTAAAATGCATATGGAAGTAGGCATTTCATATATTGTGAATCAGGAAAAGTCACAGCGCTTGGCCAGGTAATTTAAACTTAAATAATGTTATAACTATAGTGAAATGCCATTCTGTCATCATGTAGGCAGGGTAGAACGGTCCTGTTGAAAGAACAAGAGCATACGTGCTAGAAGGGAAATAAAGCAGAGAGATGGCTTGAGGAAGGGGTAGTATTTTAGGAATGGCCTCTCTAGTGGCGGGATATTTGAGCAGAGGCCTGAATGAAGTGCAGGGGCCACCACTCTGTCACCTTCAGAAAGAGCACGTGGAGATGAGGGTTCAGCGCAATGACCCCAGGCAGGGGGCCTCGCTGCTGGGTGAAGGATGCGACAAGGAGACCAGTGTGTCAGGAGCCGAGGGGACAGTGAGAGAGTGACAGGAGATGAGGTCAGGAGAGGAACCTTGTCAGTCGTCGGGAGGGATTTATTCAGAGACAGGACGATATGACAGACACACGGCATGATCTGAAAATTTTGAAAAGAGGGAGAATAGACTTCATCTTTCTTCGCCCATCTTTGAACAGCTGTGGTGTTGAGTTTGTAATTAATCCTGTTTTATTTTTTGTGGGCCATGTGTCAATGTCAAAGGTAACACAAGAACATCTTTACTGTGTAGGTAGATGATGTGAGTCATGAATTTTGTCATGGTGAGTTGTTGGGAAGACAACTGCCTGGCTATTTAAAGAATGATTAGAGCAGAGGAATACTTTCAAGGTGACTGTGAACTTGGAATAAACTTGGGTTTCTTTTCACTCTGATTTTATGGCCTTCTTTGGAAATTCTTGGCAAAACTTTCACCTGCGATTGAATGGCTCAGGATTCTTAGTATGTTTTGTTCCAAAACACGGATAGGAGAGGGAATGGGTTGGGTGTCACTGAGAATATGGGATAGAGAATGTAAAAGAGGTAACATATGCCAAATCAGAACGCTTGAGTTTTGACAGCTGGGGACCCGGAAGAGGGAACTGACAACGAGAATTCGAGCATGAAACAGAATAGACTGGCGTTTCTGTTTCATGGTGTAAGCCATTTTTTAAAAAGTTACACATGTTGGTGGCTCTGCTTCCCCTCACCTTCCACTGCCCCACTCTTTCTGACACCAGTGGCTAGAAAACACTTGATACAGGTGTCCCTCTTGTCCTTGTTTCACCTTCCATGGCCTCAGTTACTCATGGTCAGCCTTGGCCTGAAAATAGATGAGTACGGTACAGAAAGATGTTGAGACAGGGAGAGGGAGGGAGGGAGAAAGAGGGAGAGAGAGATGGAGAGAGAGAGAGGGCAGGAAAAAGAAGGAGAAAGAAGGGAGAGAGGGAGAGAGAGGGAGGGAGAGAGAGCCGGTGCCTAGTCGTATAGCTTTTGTTACAGTATGTTCTTATAATTATTCCATTTTATTGTTGTTTGTTGTTGTTCTCTTATTGTGCCTAATTTATAAATTGAACTTTAGGTATGCGTGTATGTTTGCATGAGAAGAAAACACGTCTTAGCCTTTGAAACCACATATGGTTTCAGGCATCCACTGATGGTCTTAAAATGTTTCCCTTGCAAATAAGGGAAGGTTACTGTACTCTTAAACAAACAAGAAACCTTAAAGCCTCAGCGATATGCAGTAAGCTGAAGGTTTGTCTTTCTTGATTTTTTGGACTTTCCTTCTTCCTTCTCTGCTTATTTTTTTCATATGGGCTGACCAATGATGACATCTGAAGCCTTACCATAGAGAACAGGCAATTACAGGACAGAGATACTATGGCTTTGTTCTGCCCCTTTCTGCATTATTCTAAAAGTGAAACGTGGCCTGGAGGATGCGTAAAATTGTGGGAGGGAAAAAAAGGCAAGAGAAAGGAAGGAACAAATGAACATGGAGGAATTACCAAAACAACAACAACAGCAACAAATCAGAGAAAAGGAAATGTCACACTGCAGCTATGTCCAGCCTGCACAATTATAACCATCGCCATCATCATTCTACATATTATATTTTTTCTTAAAGATTTTGATAAAGTATCCCTGAAAACTTCCAAATTGTCCATTTAAACCACACAAACAATGCTTCAAAAATGATCTGATTTTTTTTTATTTAACAACTATTTATGACTAATAATTCCATTTGCATCTTGACTAGGAGACATTAAAGAGTCAACTTTTACATCCCACTGAAGATGACCTGAATGATAAGAGGTAGTGATTTGATTTGCTTCCACAAAAACTTTTAAATTATGGCAGTGAGTTTCTAAGTTTTTGTATTAACATAACAGCAGGTCATATGAAGGCTATAAATCAAATTCTAGAGAGAATGCTAACCAGAAGAATTCTGTGAAGACCCGGTTTAATTGTTGATAGGAGCTCAGATACCCGATGTCTCCCCTCCCCATTCTATTTAAAATGAGAAAGAAAATAAAAATAGCAATGTAAATGTTTTTAAAAGTTTAAGAAGTTTGCTCTTGAATCTAGGGAAGGTACCATCTAGATGTCACAAAATTTAAGGAATTTGTTGCGTGAGGGTATGTTAGAGAGAGACATCAGGAGTTATCTTGACTTTATCTCCCATGAGAAAGAGGAGTGGCCTCATGGAAATTAAAAAAGAGACAATCCTAGACCTCAGAATGAGGAGGACACGCTGGAAGCAAAGGTGAGCCCGGGGAAGCAGAACACTGGTGTAGCAGCCCCTGTATTGCTCACGATTCTTCAGAGTTGCGACCCCCAGGAAAAGTGCCGAACACGAGGTCAGCAGCACTGATGGAGGGCTTTCTCCCTGGAACTCACAGAAGCTCTTCCCAACAAAGAAGATGCAATATTAAGAGCGAGGGTCTGACCACGCCTGCAGCTTGTGCAACCGTCGTGAAGTGACACACAGAATCAAGTTTCTCTAAGAGGTTTCCAAGCCCCACCGGCCTTCCCTTTTTCCTCCAGCCTTGAGGTCTCTGAATCGGAGTTGGGAACTACTCCAGCTTAGCTTTTGTGAGGAATATCTGCGTCCCAAGGGAGTTCAGAGCACTTGAGAAGCTAACACTCTCTCCCAAAGGAAAATACAAACTAACAACTCTCATTTTTATAACAACTCTCATCCACTCATTTCATAATAAATAAGGACATAGAAAAATAGACTGATATAATTTAGAAGATTGATTTAGCAGATACTTATCTTTATGTGTCTTTATTTCTAGCACCATAGAACAGAAGTTGTTGAATCTATATCCTATGATAACAGTGCAGTAAAACTAGAGATTATTCACAAAATAGAACTAACTCTCACCAAAAAAGTGGAGATTTAAAAGAAGTACTTTAAATAATTCTCAAGTCTAAGAAAAAAATTCAGCTCCCTAGATAATTAACTGTGCAATTTTTGGAACCAAGAAGTGGGCTTGTAAAGTGACCGAATTTAAACTATAGCCTCAAACAACAACCCAACTCAAGCTATAACAGCAACAACAACAATAATACGCAACAATAGAGAAATGCATATATTCATACTTCAAGGGCTATATAAGTGAGAAAAGCATATGGACTGAATAAGAAAAATACAATATTTCACACAAAACAGATGAAAATATGATAAATGAGAACTCACTCCAATTATTTGAATAGCAAACTAAATATAAAGATGCTGATCATTCTTTTCAGAATAAATTTGAAATTTAATATAGAATGTCTCCAAATACTAAAGAGATTTTGGAATTTAAAAAAAAAACTTAGTATCATGTGAAATGATTTATTAATACAGTACAAGCAACAACAATAACAGTATAGAATACCAAAACTCTGGAGAAAAATTTGTAGCATGTATATGACTTGGATTGATGTTTTCAATATATAAAGAGTTCTTACAAACCAGTAAGAAAAAGGCAAACACCATAACATGAGAAGAATGCACATTGTATAGCAGGATGTTCACAGAAGAACTACTAAGATTAGTAGCTCTATTCTCGCCACCACTTTTCAATTACCAAATACAGAAAGAATTGGTGGAAATAGTGATACTAGTGCAGAGAAATAGGCCTTTCCATTATTATAATTATAATATAATTATAATATAATTATAATTATAATTTCCATTATTATAATGAAATTTTTAATTGAGACCACATTTTTTGAAGGATACCCGGAAACAGATAAAAAGCTTCTAAAAAGTTCTTGCTTTTTGACACAGCAATTTCTATGCTAGGGATTTATCCTAAAGAAATAGTCATTAATATGTTAGAAATTGCTGTAAGTGGTATTTAGAACATTTTATATGTTATTGAAGAATCATTTTTATTTAATGATATGGAGAAGTAGTCACAAAACATTGCTTAGTGAATAAAATGGGATATAAAATGCTATCTATTGTAAAAATAGAGTAAAAAGATACTTGGAGATTCACCCAAATGTTAACTAGTAGTTGCACCTGAGTGACGAAACTTTGGGCAATTATTATTTCCTCTTTGTACTTTTTAATTTTTTTCAAGCTTTAGATCACACATACACACACATACACACACACATACACACACACACACACATATACTATTCTCATATTTACAGAAAGTGCAATGCATATTCTTTAAAAATATGTCTGTTTTCTTAATAAAAAAGCCAACATTGTAACATAAGAACATGTTGGCATTTTTAAAAAGTACCTTCAAGTATCTTACATCATTTGAATGGGAAAAGGTGATTTTTCTAAGAAATCTCTGTTTGCGACTCTTCCGCTTTGCTCCGCATGCTGTGAGAACCGACAGCTACCTTTGCTTTTAGTGGTCACCTTCTAGAGAGGTGAGGAAAGGGGCCTTGGGAATGAAGCCTGAACACACACAAGAAATGCAGTGACGTGTCACAAGCTGAAAGGAAGTCCCAGCTTGCACAGTCCTCTTTCGCTGTGGGTGGAACACAGTTGGGGTTAGACTCTGGCCCTGTTCTTGCTTTTAAGTTTCAGTTTCAGAAGAACGGCTGAGAAAACATGGCCAAGGGAAGCCTTTTCTGGTCTCACACTTCGGAAGTCCTTGATCCTTACACCGGGGCCCCATTCTTGCAGAACCTGAAATAGGTAATGCCTAATATACAGACAGCCATCTACTTCCAAAGCCTAAATCTCCAGGGCAGCCGGCAGGTGTGGGCAGATGGCGATGACAGCCCCGAGGCAGAGGGACGACCAGCCTCTCTACCATTTCTGAGTGAGTTGTGGTCTTCAGGTTGTGCTGGTATAGTTTGACTCCCTAGACTAGTCTTTTGGTTTAATAGCTGCTAATTATTTATTATTAGTGGTATTATTCTTATAAACCACATTTCTTTAGAGGTTGTAGACTACTGAGAAAAAAGCTAAGTAACTTGTTAACACTGATGAAACAAAGCCAAACAAATTTATGTGCAAAAAATAAAACATTGCTTATTTGACTCTCTAGATATATAGTATTGACGTTATCATTGCGGGTAAGATGATGTTTAACTCGTGTACTACGTCTATAAAGTTCATAAAATAAAGACTGACTTGATAGCAAATCCAATTATTACACAGCTATCACGAGCTGATGTCATTTTAAATGATGTTATTGTAAAGATCATTTTGTTTGGTGCATCGGATGAATGAGGAAAGATGATGTCCAAAGATTTAAAAGAAGATGCGTTTGAACGATGTGGCGCTCCTCTTTGCGCTTCTGTGTTTGTCCTCTTAAGATCAATATAGTTGTCACCATGTGCCCCCTAAATCCCACTTGAGGAAGGTACACCACTATTTTTTTTTTTTTTTTTTTTGAGTTGGAGTCTCAGTCCATCGCCCAGACTGGAGTGCAGTGGCTGCTCCCGGCCACTGCAGCCTCAACCCGCTGGGCTCCGGCGATCCTTCCACCTCTGCCTTCCAAGTAGCTGGAACTACAGGCATGCGCTACCACGCCCGGCCGATTTTTTTGTTTATTGTAGAGATGAGGTCTCGCCAAGTCGCCCAGGCGGGTCTCGAACCTGCGGGCTCAGGCAATCCACTCACCTCAGTCTTCCAAAGCGTGGGCTTACAGGCTGAGCCATCGAGCCTGGCTGGTACACTACTATTTGTTACAAACAGAGCGGGATCATCAGTTAGTACTTATGAGCAATTCACCTTAAACTAAGCAAGAGACTTCATTCTAGTTCTGTTTTTCTCAAAGCAAAGTTTTTAGATCAGCTGTATCAGAATATTAGGGGATCTTATTTGAATTTGAATGAAAAAAAAGATTATATGGGAGGACAAAGGAAGGAAGTAGGGAGGGAGGGAAGGGAGGGAGGAAGGAAGGAAGGAAGGAAGGAAAGAAGGAAGTAAGTAAGTTTTGGAAATATTGTATTCTTATTTCAGAAGACAAATCTAGGTCTAGTGTTATTTGAGTGAACTTTTGTTGACCAGGAGGTGGCATAATGGTAGATGCCAGGGATTTAGAAACATGGTTCATCAGATGATAAGGGATGTAGACAGGGAATTGGCAGAAACTAAATTAACTTACAAGCTTAATTAACTTGACAGTTTTTGCCTGGACTCGTTCTACCTTGGGTGATGACGCTCATCATCATCATCGTTTCCATCACTGTAGCCATTATCTACGAAGTGCAAGAGCTCTTGCTAATAAGCGGAAGATAAGCATGCTCAAAATATATGACTACACTTAATCCTCCCAAGACCTATTGAATAGACACCTCTTTTTGACAGTTGAATAAACTGAGGCATAGGCTTAGGCCAAAGAGCTTGTCCAAAGTGATACAGTTAGTATGGAATATGGACTTGAACTTGGGTCTCTGTGGTCCTAAAGTTCATTCCAGTAATCAGCAACAGATAAAGAGAATTTCTACAACAGCTTTTTGCTGTCAAATTTATAGGAATCGTGTAATAGCTTTTTTGCGTCTGTCTACATGGAGTGAGGATTGGGGTCAAATCACTAAAATCTACTAATGCATGCAATGCTCATAGTATAGTCAGCTCTAGGAGTTTTAGCAATTTAAAAGAGCAGTGATGATTGGTGTCATAAAAGCCGTAACACACATTTCTAGGCAACTAAACTGCTTTTTCAATCATTCCATTGCACGTGCATTTGGCAAATCTGTCACTGCTTCTGGTTGTTAGCGTTTTTAAATGCAAGTCTTTCTTTGCATGGATTTCTTTACTGCCTGATCTTCTTCTGTGTCTTGTGTTTTCCTTCTGAAATCAAGGCTTAGGAATTGTTTATTCTTAAGTGATTTTTAAAAGCAAGGTCGTTTTTTAATGTGAATGCTTTTAAATTGACCCCATTTGCTTAAATGATGTAAAATAGCTCAGCAATGTTCCCGTGACCTGTTTTTATACCTTTGATGTTTTGTATGATCTCCAATCAGTTGAACAGATAATAACTGACACCTTGGCATCGGGCTGCCATTGCCGCTATGACACGGAGTGTGGTGTCTGCAGCGCAGATGAGCAGGGGAAGCCCTTGAGGGAGCTGGAGATTGACACAGGTGGAGGTAAGGGCACGTTATTACCTAAGAGAGACCTTCCGTGATCCTCTACAGAAGACAGCTTGTGTCTGTCTTTGGTCTTCCTAGCTTTGTTTCTTCCTTCTGCTTTCTTCTTTTTCTTTTCAACTGATGAATATCATGGCGGGAAGAGGTTGACAGGTCCTAAGGGGAGCTTTAAAATTAACATCAGGTATGAATGTTATTATCCTTTTTCAGATAGATCGGTACCTAGGTTAAGAAAGATGAGGCTTTAGATTATAAAATACAGGTAGGAATTTTCAAATCAATATTATTTATTAACCTGCCTCCCAGTTACTTGACCAGGTAGGCGAATTTGCCTTAACTGACCCATTTGGGGACATCAAGAGCCAAGGCCTATTTCACAATGATTCCTTTGAGCTTCTTGGTTTTTTTTTTTTCCAATTAGGAAAGAATCCATTGCCATCAGCTTGTGACCTGGCTCTTGATGGTAAATAATCCTTCTGCAAGAGGCCAATGACAGTGATCCAACAGACCCTAGCTCATACATATTTGGTCAAATTCCTATGTCCTTGAAATCAGGCTGCCCCATATTTAGTGAATGACTTTCTTGAAAATGTCCTGATATGTAGGGGGGGGTATGGGTATTTAATTTTATTCATCATGTGGTCATAATACCCCACCTTCACTTGGTATTGATAGTCATCAAATCCTGTGAGGCATTTTAGATTTGACACTACTTTCAAGCAAATAGTCTAGCCAGCCACAGTTTTATGGATGCTGGCAGAAGACACAAGACTTCTGGGTCAGAGGAAAAGGACTTCACAGCAAATAGCAGTAGCCAGAGGATCTGTGTTTACGCTGGTCCTCTGAGCTCCAGTTCTCCTTGGCAACGTGAAAAGATGCAGGTAACACTAGAATATGCAGTGGGCTGAGTTACAGAAGAGGGACCCTGAGCTTATAGAACCCCAATATTTTATAGTGGGAATTCAACCAAAGGAATATTAGTGCACATCCCCAGACATTCATTCTACAGCACAGGCACAGTAGAAGTTATTGTTGATCACATCTAATTCAAGCGAGAACGTTCACTCGTTGTAAGTAGTGGAAGGAGCATGCAGAAGGAAGATGAGTTAGGGCTTCCTTTATGCCAGGCACTGTGCTAAGCATTTTACATAAACCACGCTATTCACCATCACAAGGATTCTGTGGGTCCAGCTCTGTGATTCTCATTTTATGAATAAGAAAACGAAGGCTTGGAGAGGTGTTATTCTCAAGTCCATATACCTCGTAAGTGCCAGAGCTGGCATTTTCACTGAGGTAGGTCTTACCTTTAGGGGCACACTGATTCCATTAAAGCAAATTGTTGCTGTTTGTGAGTATTGCTTCTCTTATTTTAAACATTTTTTATCAAAAGCCCATGAGGTTGCCATTAAGCAGTGTGTCATGTTTTCATACTGATATTTCTTAGGAAGGTTTCAATCACTCTTTCTCCCTTTCTTCAGGAATGTCATGTCTGATTCCCCATTGTGTGTGTGTGTGTGTGTGTGTGTGTGTGTGTGTGTGTGTATGTGTGTGTGTGTGTGTGTGTGTTCATATAATAGCTCAGCTGGATGCCATTAGAATTTTCTATCCTAGAATTTAGGCCTGGTGTATTATGTTGTTGTGGCTAGGCAATTTTATTCCCCTGTTTTTCTGAATGTTCTTTAGTTAATCCATATATTTAGAGGAATTTATTTAAATTATTTTCATATCTGACTTTTTCACATAACTTCATGCAGGAATTTGATTGGCAACAGATATTCCACGAAAGAGACTCTACTCATGTTGTTTCTCATTGTTTCAATTTAATTTTGTTTTAAACCCAGTGATATTTGTAATGAAATTAAATGGACCATATTCTCTCAGGTGGATCAGCTGTGAGTTCTCTGAGCAAACGTTTGGTTCTACATTCTTCTTTGGGAGATTTTAGGCACACCTAGGAAGTAAGTGCTATGATACGCAGATGACATATAGAAGTCAGCCTCAGCCGTATTGATAACCCGAAGTTTCCATTTCACCCCTTTGAAAGCATCATAAAATACCTTCTGAATACATTTTTAAGGGAAATATATCAACTATTACTGCCTTCCCTAAAAATGTGTTGTCATGGTAACTGGCAAAAGACCAAGGGAACACAACTAGGGGTAACCATGTTTGGAAAGAAAAGGATATGGTAAGACAGTCTTGGGTGAGATACAAGAATAGGGGGAAAGTAAGATTAGGGTTGTAGGCTTCTGGTAGATTGTCGGTGATGGTGTTAAGGGTGAGATGACTAGCCAACAGCAAGTTAAAAAGATGATGGAGGCACATTTGCCTACTTCATAAGTTTACAAGATTTAGAGGTTGACACCCTGGTATAATAACTTATTTGATAGCATCTAGTCCAGTGTCTTTTATAAATGGAAAATGTTAGATGGCTAGGAATTATTAAGATGATAATTTTCAAAGCCCTTATCTCCCTAAGTATTATTCTGCAGCTGGGAAATTTAAACACTTTGGGTACTTGACATGACATGTCTTTCTTTGCTTATTTTCATGGATCATTCAAAAAATATATGTCTTAGCCGGGCTCGGTGGCTCAGCCTGTAATCCCGCAACTTGGGAGGCTGAGGTGAGTGGATTGCCTGAGCCCGTGGGTTCGACACCCGCCTGGGCAATTTGGTGAGACCTCATCTCTACAATAAATCAAAAAATAAGCCAGTCATGGTAGTGTGCGCCTGCAGTTCCAGCTACTTGGAAGGCTGAGGTGGAAGGATCGCCGGAGCCCAGCAGATCGAGGCTGCTGTGGCTGGGAGCGGCCACTGCACTCCAGTCTGGGTGACAGATTGAGACTCCAACTCAAAAAAAAAAAATATATATATATATATATATATATGTCTTTGTTAAATAATAAATCCATTTGAAGTCTTTACAAGACATATCAAACCTATATTTATTGACTTGTGATAGCCAGTATACCCAGATTTTCCTGGGAATCATGGTTCAAAACTTATAAAATACTTCAAAAAGACGATTTATGTTGAAATTTGTCCCATTCTACAAAGTCCTGTCTTGCTCTGTGATCCTATTTTGCCAAAGGCAAATCAGTTTCTGAATGCAGGTGGGAAGTATCCTGACCTGTAATACAAACGGGTGTCTTTATAAAAAGTCTGACCTTTAGCTACCAAATTTTTTGATGACTTGATCTAGATAGAGTAGCTTACAAGATGGTCGTGATAACAATCAGCTCATATAGTATTATGACTGTCTTGCTGAATTCCCACATGAGTACCAGAAACAGGCAGCAGACAGACATATTATGGTGCTATAGGGAATAATGCTTTCTAAGAAGGTGAACTACTCACTGTTTTTCTTATTGCATAATTTTCCTGAAAGTCTTATCATTTTAAGTGAAAGTGGGAGATGTATGTGTATGAGAGAGAGAAGGGGGATGAGAAAGAGAGAGAGAGAAGGAGAGAGAGAGAGATTTAACTGATTCTAAGGTAAGACATGGGGACATGGTTTTTGTTGCTTATTTTCAACATTGCTGATGTTCAACTTTCCTTTAATATCAATGTTTCCATTTGACTTAAAAGCATTTTTTTAGATTGAAAAATAGAGTTTATTTACAAACAAATTAGAAAGAGAGAGGGAGAGAGGAGGGATTCACCTCCCCAAGGTAGGAGAGGGGCCAGAGTTTAGGAAAACATGGTAGCCATAGCTCAAAGAGTCACATGACCAGACCAGAGCTTAGCAAAGCCATGGCTGAAAGCATTTCTTTTTTAATAAAAAGCAGTTGTGAAATCATGGTGCCTGCTATAGTTGATGGCACCATAGAACCAGTGGAAAAAACTTTTTTATATGTGGTGCAATGGCTCCTTGATGTTATATATAAATATCTAAATTACGAGTATATATTCTTTAAGTGTATAATGTCTTCTCCCTTGTCCACTTGGATTACAGTAGCCTTGTTTTCTCACCTAATTTTTATAGCACCAAACAAGAATTTAGTGGTGGAGGAACGGGCCGCACTCAACTCAAACTCCGCGACCCAGCAACTTGCCCAAGAAACGTGCACGCTGGCGAAGGAAGAAGCCCCCAGGGAAGATGAAGCGGCCAAGCAGCCAGCAGCGGCAGAGCAGATGGCAGAGGGCAGGCAGAGCTCAGGCGTGGCGAGCGGGGCGGAGGCGGAAGGGGCCGGAAGGCTGGGTGGAGAGGGGGCAGACGCCGCAGGACCAGCGGCCGCCGGAGACTCCGCGGGTCTGAACGAAGGCGAGGCTCCGAGGGAGCTGGCCTTGGTGCTGACCGTGCCCGCGACAGAGAATATGGTCCATTTAATTTCATTACAAATATCAC
>CAUYQG010101767.1:0-12621 GCA_963574415.1 Tarsius wallacei
CCTTTTCCAGGCCCCTTCTTGAACGTCCTTCCATGGCTACATCTCTGTGTCTCAAAGAGTGGTCCCCACGCTCTGGGTGGGGGTCCTGATGGTTCATTCCAGGAGGCTTGTGACAATGCAGATTCTTGGGCTCCACTCCCAGACACCCTGACGGGAAAGGTCTAGGGGAGCCTGGAAATCCTTTAACAAGCACCTCGGAAGCTTGAGTCCTGCTGGACGTCATCCTGGCGAGCTCAAGAGGCTGGGAGGAGGGGTAGCAGCCGAGCCAGCTGGTCCAGAAGGTTCTTTCAAGACAACCGTGCTTGGGGGAAGAACAAAAGGGAGTCTGAGCCGAGTGAACCCGGCAGTGGAAAACCCAGGAGGGGATTGGAAACCTCAGCTCCAGAGGCTCCCAAAGGTCCAGAGGGAGAAAGTTTAGTGCTGGGAGCTAATCACAATAAAAGCCCAACAGTACACGAGGGAGCGGGATGAAAGTTTAATTACATGGTGTGGCTAAGCTGTAATTATTAATTACTGACAGCAAAAAATAACTTATTGATCGGGGCCTTTTGCTAATTACCAGGAGGCCGGGTGTCGTGCTTGCCTGCGGCTCAGCTGTCAAAAGCCCCGCTCAGGAGTGGGATGGGGTGTCCCTGCCGTCCCGTGCCCCTCTTTCCTTCACCCTTTGGGCCCCTTGGCTCCAGCTGGGGAGTCTGGAACATTCTGGCAGTGGTTAGATGAGGGATAGAGCTTAGTGCTTCTACCGGCTGAAGACGATCATCCCTGCCTGGGATGAACAGTCAGGACCCCCACCCAGAGGCCAGATCCTGCTGGCAGCCGGACACCTGCCTCGGAAATCCTTCTTCTTCATGCATTTGTTGGGCAAATATTTATCGACTGCCTCTCCCTCGTGTCCTCTCCTGGAAGGCCGGAGTAGGGGCCAGGAACCTTGTTCTATCAGGGAAGGGAGGCTGGGAAGGAGGCCAAATCCTTTACAGCGCTCCTCTGTTTAAACAGTGCCTGAACGACTGACTTTAAAATGCTGTGTTAAATTGCAGATTGGTCTGTATTTGACTTTGTACCACGGGACACAGTCGGGCGGTAAAAGCTGAAGGGGAAGGGAGAATGGGCATGTTCTCTGTCCTGAGGATCATGGGGATCATTGCATTTGCCTTGAAAGACACACGGAAAGTTGTCCAGGCCATCCTCTGCCCCACCTCCCCACCCCCCAGGCTAACTGGTCTCTACTTGCATACTCTTGCTGTTGGAGGACTCACTACCTCAAGAAACAAGCTTGTTGTTAGACACTCTCGCTTTATGTTGATGGGAAATCAGCCTCCCTAGGACTGGTTATCCTAGGATTTGGCCATGGTTGAAGGAGTCCCTGATTGGCTGACCCCCCCCCCCACTCCCACCCCTCTTCCTGGCTCCTGGTCCCTGGGGGAGCAGCAGACTGAGTTGGAATTGATGCTGGGTGTTACTGAGCTGCCTGTGTCCTGGCCGCCCCTGGAGCACATTGCCGCAGACAGCCCTGGAGCTGCCTAAAGCGGTGGGAATTAGTCATCGTAATTCGGGGCCTTGGGATGCCAATAGCAACAAATGGGCCAGCAGCAACTGCCGGCAGCGGCCAGCTGCCTGTAATGGAAAGGAAAACAGGCCGGCGGCTGAGACATCCTGGTGGCTCCCCGCACCCAGGCATCCCACCCGCTGCTGTCCGCATGCCGGGCAGAAGGCAGGGACAATCCAGGGCTGCTCAGCATGGGGGGGAGGGGGGACAAGTTGCAGCGCCCGTCTCATCAGACTCCCTGGCTGGCATCTGGGCCAGAAAGAGCCTCGTGGCGCCCTGGGAGCCCCGGGGAGGCCTTCTCCCTCAGATGTGGCAAGGGCTCCAAGTGTGGGTTCTGTCCCCTAGACTCCTGCCTCTCCCACTGAGAGGCGCTGAGCGGAGCCTGTTTTCTCATCTGTAAAATGGGTAAACAGAGTTAAACATAGTTGTGTCTACCTTATAGAAGTGTCTTGGATGATGAAATGAGATTTTCCAAATCACTTTAAAAACACTTTTGGAAGTGTTTCGTGCTTATCGTGCATGGGTCATAGGGTTTAGTCACTCACAAGCCGTCTCTCCCACCTCGTCTTACTGTTCCCAGTTCACGTACCGCCTTTCGTTCCTGGAACTCACCAGGCCTCCGCCCCGGCACTCAGAGTTCCTGTTCCTGCAGCGGTGCCTGCACCTCCCAACTGTCTGCAAAGCCCATCCCTTATTCCTCCGGGACTCTCTCCTAAAGCGCCTTCTTCATCTCCAGCACCCTGTGACATGGCATCTCCCGACACCCACTCTGCTCTGACTTTGCCACAGCACTCAGCCCCAGCTGACATATATTGGCTTGTTTGTTTTTTGTTGATCTTCCTCAGGAGGGCAGGAGTTTTACTTTATTGGCTGCTGTATTCCCAGCCACTAGGGCAGTGCCCGGCACATAGAAGAACTCAACAAATACAAATGTGTGAATGAAAGCTGAATGAATGAACACTTGCCTGAGGCATGAAGCCCTTGGTCATCTGGCCCCACGCCTACTTCTCCAGCTTCCTTTTGTGGGCTCATTGGCTTGCGAAGTGCCCCATCTCCTCTGCACATCCCTACACCCCATCCATGGAGCCCTCGGTGCCCTGAGCAGCCAGGCACCCCACGAGTGGGGGCCCTGCCCTCCTGCAGCTCCAGCCTGTGCGTACGCGGAACAGGGTAGTGTTGTCACTGAGACCAAAGTGCCTGCCGACAGGTAACTGGCGTGGCCTCTGGGATGGATGGTCCCTGGCTCCTCCCTGAATCTCCACCCACTGAATTCCACCTTTATGATGTGGAGGAAATTGGGAAGAGGGGTAGGACGTCTGGGAGTAATGCCATCCATGCATGGATGCACCATTTGAAATGCTAGGCCCCTCGAATGCTGCAGAGGAAAGGAGAGAGGAAGACCTTGGGCCAACACTTAAATGCGTCAGCTTGTATTTCTTCCCCCGCAACCCATTGGCCAGAATTGGCCACGTGGTCCCACCCAGCGGCAAGGGAGCTGGGAGTGCAGGCATCTGTGTGCTGGAAGAAAAGGAGACCTGGGTCTCGTGCACTGGTGATGCCCGTGTTCCTGCATAACCACAGAGAAGATCCTGCAGTCTGTGCATTTCATACAGAAATGGGTGTCCACCCAGGACAGGGCCATTCCTAAAGCAGATCCCCACCCCACTTCCCCCACCCTGGCTGTGTTGTCACTTTCCTATTTGGGGGCTTGTTTTTCCCCTGAAGCTGCTGCGAGTGGTATAAGTAGGGATCAGTACCTTGGAACTGAGCTGCCCTGGCCTCAAGCTCTGTCACTGACTGTGGCGCTCTGGGTTTAGTCACTTAGCATTCTCAGCCTTCATGTTTTCTTGTCTGTGAAACCAGGAGAAAAGGCTTCCAGGGCTTAAATGAGATAGTACAGGTGGAACCCTCGGAATGGAACCCAACATATCATGGCACTTAGTAAAGGAGTGTAACTATATTTGTACTTCTGTGTTTGTCCTTTAAATGGCCTGAAGATAAGATCTCAGATTCCATTTCATTTATGGATTTTCTTCCCTGGTATCTTCACTCTATATTTCACTGCATTTTCTTCTTACCCCGCTTTCTCTCGCTTCATCCCTAGGTCTTTCCTCCCCATTCCAGAACTCCTATTTGGTGTAGAGTTTTCCTTGTCAGACATAGCCTCCTTATGTTGTAACTACAGCCTAGGCACCTCAGCCTTCTTGTAACTCCAACATGTGAGTAAACTGAGGCTCAGAGAGATTAGCTGCCCATGACCCTCCAGCAGGGAAGTCGAGGAGGCAGGATTTAAACCAGGGCTCTATCGTGCCAATGCCTGTCCTCTGCCCCAGGCTGCCCTTGGCCTCCACAGCATCCATCACTGTCTTCCCAGGGAGGGACAGCCACTGGGAGACGTCCAGACAGTTGTGCTGCTGGAAGACTGGGAATGGTCCAGAGAAGGTGGTAGAGTTTGGAAGTGGGCCTTGGGATTCCTTCTCCCCCTGTGCTTACCTTTCCTACTCCTCCTCCTCCTCCTAGTCTTCCCACTCTTGCTTCCACTCTAGGTGTGTCCTCACTGGGCCTTCACTCGGCAGAATGCAAGGGGTCTTCTCTTCACCTTGTCCCATCCCCTCTCTGGGCTTGGGATGCCCCAGAGCTGCTTGAGGAATCTCCTTAAGATCACTTGAGGCATTCACGACTGCCTTGCCAGTGACCAAGCCACCAGGAGTCTTCCAAATTGAGCAGGGGGTGGGAGAAGGGAGGATGAGGGGGGAAAAAAAGCAATTGATGCCACGTAGGACGCCATCAGTGGTCCGGGGAGTGGGGGGGGGATGAAATCTTGATGATATGATCATCCAGCCTGACAGAAGGAAATATTATTTGCCATAGGGAGGCCATTCAGGGAACTCAGCTTCTAGGGTGGACACTGGAAACTCTCAAGGGACTGCTGGAGCCGGGACTCTGGGAACTTCCCCTGGACCCTTCTCTGGAAGTCAGGGAGACAGTTGTGTTGCTCAGAATCTGAGTAATGGTCAGAAATACAGCTGGGTACCTGAGCGATTGGGTTGTCACCACACATTGTGAGCTACTTAGGAATCTGGTACAGACTCTTCATTCCCTGCCGTGACTTCTGAGAGCCAGTGCTGGACATGACAGTGGAGGGCCCAGGCGGGACAGGGCAGACCTCCGAGGAGCCTGAAACACGACAACTGCCTGGGTTCAAACCCTGCCGGTCGTTTACCGCTCGGGTGACCTTAGGTGAGTCCACCGCCTATCTGTGCCTCGTTTTCTTCGTTTGTGAAATGGGGATCGTAGTGGGACTTGCTTTGTTGGTTTGCGGCAGGGTTTAATGAGCTCTGAGGACAGTGCTCCGTGTACAGTAAACACTAATAAGTGTTTATCATGTCATTGTCATTGTAATCTTCATCTTGGTGTCAGGAAAGCAAGGCCTGCTCTGGCTTTGCTATTCGACAGGTGCCCTGGCCCCAAAGGCTTCTTGTCCCTTTGTCCTCCAGACCTGCCGGTGGCCTCTAAACTTCTGCTATTTGTGATTTATTTGGTGAAGATATCCTCTGTCTCCAACTTAAAATGCAGATCTACCACAGAGCTCACCTGTTAAGCTACTTGTCAGCTGTTCAGACCTTAAGGTGAATGTTTGTGCTGGATCCTTTCATAAAACCTCACGTGTATGCGGGTCGCTTTCACAGACATCCCGTTTGGTCTTCCCACTAACCTATGAAGGAGGTTGGCCAGAGAGTATTAACGTTATTAATACTGTTAGCATGGAAGTTCAGGAACATTAAGTAACTTGCCAAGGTCACTTGACTTGTAAGAAAGCAACGATGAATGCAGGCCAGCTGCCTGCCAGGCCGGGATACCCACGCTCCTTGATTGCTCACCATGCTCCATGGGGCTGGTGGGCCCAGAGGATTTGGGGGCTGTCTCATTTGACCACGGGCCTCTCCCCAGCTTGGATGGGCACCGGCATGGGCATGGGTGCAGCCTGGGGTGACCTCTCCTCTCTCCAAGGAAACTCGGAGCGCTCTCTTGGTGACCACAGGACCTCAGCAATCAGGTCTGGATGCCGAGACCTATCACATCACCGCCCCTCCTCCCGGGCTCCCAGACTTCTGGTGGCATCCCCATAGCTGTGGCGTCAACACGAAACTCTCCACCGTCAGGTCCTATGTATGGCTGCAGTCTCCCCTCTCCCTGCCCCTACAATAACGCTCCTCCAAGCTCAGACTGCCCTCCCCCCTATGAGCACCCTCTTTCTCTTTTCCTCATAACCCCTATCCCGTTCACCCCCCTCCGCAAGTCCAGCATGCAGCCGTCCCTCCCTACTCCCCAGCTGGGATCCCTCCTCCCACAAGTCTCCAGCCCTCAGGATTCCAGACGTCTCACTGGCACTTTGGCCTTGTTGATTCTGAATTATCATTTAACGCGTGGGTAACTGATTTCTTTCATTATAAACTCCTCAAGTTTAGATGATCACCCTTCATCAACAAGGACTGAGGTATTAGACATAAGTTATTTTTCCCAATTAATAAACCCTTTTACGGAGGGTGCTGCAGGGGGTGGGAGTGAAGCAGAGAGAAGGTGACAAGTTTATGACTCTGTGCCAGGCCTCAGTGATTCTTAGTGGGTCCCTTTGGGCCAGGCCTTTTAGCCTGTGTGGCTAGAAGTGTCCTCATTGGGAAAATGCGGGGACCGAAATACAGCATTTCCAAACTCTTTCATGACAGGCTTTCCTGGTGGAGGAGGAGTGTGGACACATGCCTTGGGGAATCTGGCCATGCAGCCTAAAGCTGCTCACTTTCCGTGCGTCCTTTTCCTTTTTTATATTTCATTTGTTAAGTATATGACGATTTGCATTCTGCTCCGTGGTCCATCTGAATTCCGTTTTAACACACAGAGGATATTTTAAAGCCAATCGAGGCTTCTGGCAGATGTGGCCCATCTTCCCTGTGGCTTCCTGGGCCCCCTGGGATATATGTCAAAACCTGGCTTTGAAGACCTTGAATGAGATGATCTCTTGGGTCACATCATCTGCAAGAGTCTAAGATGCTTTACATATATATAGTTAAACTATTTGTGTTTGAACTTTCCTGTAATGCTTTCTAGAGCAGTTGGGCCCCAAACATAATTGGGCCACCATAACTGTCCACCATGCCTGGTCTATGGCGATGCCTTTGAGGGTGGTGGGCGTGAGGCTAAGGCTGTCGCCCCTCCCCAGGCGGCCTGCTGCTTGGGTAGTTAAGTGGTTTTCTGGGCTCTCCCTCAGCTTCACCCAATCTACTCCAAACCAGTGGTTTTTGTGTGTGTGGACCGTGGAACAGGCCTGTCTCTTGGCCTCCCCCTAGACTCTCCTCCCGCCTCCTTTTAATTTGGACCAGGCCACTGATGAACACTGCCAGTGGGGTCTTGCTTGGAGTTGGGCAGGTGCTAGTTGAGGGCTTGAGATGCTCCGTAGTCGGGGGTGTTGGGCTCTAGGTAACTGCATCTGCTGCACAGGGGCCTTCTTCCTTTAGATGCATAGGTGCCTTCCAGGAGAGCTGAGGTTCCCAGAGGACCATCCTCCAGCAGAGCCGGTCCTTCCTGTGGTTTGCATCCCCGTAGCAACCACAAGCACCCTGCCCCGCCCACACGGCACTAATGAACCGGTCTTGATCGGGTCAGTCACCTCCTCCCACTTCCTCCCTGTGCTCCAGGAACCAGCCCCCAGAGCGGCCATCCAGCCTTCCAGGCTCTTGTCCGGCTGCTGACCTGCCCCATCTCGTTGTTGGTCTCTTGCTGTCCTGGCTTAAGGACCCAGAATCTGGAATGCAAGAGGTGCTTCTGCCCGAGACCATGCCCGGAGCCTGGTCCACCCTGAAGTCTCGCTCCACCCTCCCTGAAGTCTCCTCCCCACGGGCAGTGCGCTCGCTGGCTGTGGGCAGCTCTGGATGGCTCAGCCCAGTGACCCTTGACCTCCTCACCTGGATCCCCTTCTCCCTGCCCCGCGAAGTGTCTGCAGGCAGAGAGGGTTGGTGGCCAGGCCGTCGCAGGGCCCAGAGCTGCCAAGCAGGGCCAAGGGGAGTTCCTCATTAGCTAGGCTCCAAGCTCATTATCAGTCTGCGCATCACTGGGTGAAAAATGGTTGTCGTCGGGACAGTAATAAATACGCTGCTGTCAGTGTTGATGTGATTGCACTAATGAAGAGAAATCAGCCACAGACGGAGGAGACGCTGCTGGCTGTGGCTTCGGGTGACTGGAGAGTCCTGTCCACTGCCCACACTCCCCTGCCTGGGAAGACAGAGGCCTGATGTGGGGGAAGAGGAGAGAGGTGTTGGCATTTAACCCCTTCCTCCCGAGGCCGAGGTGGACGAAGGACCTAGAGGGTCCCGGAGGCCATGAGGAAAAGAGCACCGTTCAGCCCCAGGCAAGGGGCATGGGCCGAGGGGCTCCTCGGCCTCAGCCCCAGCCTCCGTTGGAGGCAGGCCGAACCAGTGGGGTGGACAGTGGTGCTTTTGATGGTTCAGCGTCCTCTGCAGAGCCCTAGTGCTAGAGCAGGAAGGCGTGGGGAGGAACACAAGGTCCATTGTCCGCGCCCCCCCAGCCTGCACCTCACCAGGAATGTTAGAACCGATTGTGTCTCCTGGAACTTGGAATGTCCAGCCTGGGGTGTGGGGATTAGGCCTCTGCGGTGGGAGAGCTCGAGGGGCCCTGGGTGCTGAAGCCCGGGCCGGGAGGCCAGGCCAAAGCACCGTCGTGCCTCCCAGACGCCAACAGATGGGAGAAGGGGAGAGGCATAGGTTCTTTGTGGCGCCAGACCTAGGGGGCTCTGGGGTTGAGGAGCGTGGGATGGAAGGGCTGAGGGGCTGTTCTTCCATCTGGGGCCTCCGGAGTTACATTCTCAGAGCGTAGGTGTCACTTGCCTGCTGACGGAGGTGCGGGGGGTGGCCTGGGCAGTGGGTCTCACGTGTGAGCGGCCATCGGAAGACCTGCAGAGTGCTTGCCGGAGCGCAGGTTCCTGGGCCGCGGCCCCAGAGCTTCTGAAGCAGCAGGTGCTAGAGGGGGCCTGGGAATTTGCGTTTCTAACAAGTTTGCAGGTGACGCTGACACTGCTGCTGGCCTGGGAACCCCACTTGGAGAAGGCCTGGCAGAGAGTTTTGAAGAGAAAGGGCTTCTCCTGTGGCCCGAGTTGGGTGTCGCCGTGGTGACTGACTGAGCCGTTTGTGCCCCGGGGACTTTGTCTGGTGAAGCTCAGTCAGCGTGTGAACCTGGCGGTGGCCTTGCACCAGGGGGGTGTGACCACCACGCGTCTCTCTCTCCCTTCGTCAGGAAGGTCCTGCTCTTCACGTCTTTTTAAAAAGAAAAACCCAGTCCACGGCCAGGTACCTGTACTCCCACCACTTTGGGAGGCCGAGGTGGGAGGATCCCTTGAGCCCAGAAGTTCAAAACCAGCCTAGGCAACATTATAAAACCTCATCTGTCCAAAAAATTTAAAAAATTAGCTGGGCTTGGTGGCGTGCACCTATAGTCCCAGCTACTCAAAAGGCTGAGGTGGAAGGATGGCCTAAGCCCAGGAGGTTGAGGCTGCAGTGGCCGTGAGCGTGCTGCTGCACCCACCCAGCACGGGAGACAGAGTGAGAAGCCTGATTCAAAAAAAAAAAAGGAAAGAAAACCAAACCCAGAGCCCCATTCCTGGGAGAGGGAGTTGCTGTCTGAAGCAGCCTTTACCAGAAGCTTGAAGTAACCCCTCGAGCACGTGCACCTTTGCTCATCATGCATCTTGTAAGCATCTACTGCGTGCCAGGCGCAGTGCTAGGATCCAGCAAAGGCCAAGGCAGGTCCCTGCCTTCAAATTTCTCATGGTCAAGTGAAGGCAGCAAGCATGCGGCAGGTTATCTAGGACTGTGTGGAACTTGGGCGTACAGGGAGGAGCCGGGGATTTGGGAGTCCAGAGAGGGACCTGAGAATGCTGCCCCAGGGGAAGAGGTGACGGGGAAGCTGAGTCTTGTAGGATGGGAGGGGCCCCATCTTTCCTGGGGAGCATGGAGCTTCATTTTCATCCTTACGGTCCCAGGCAGCAATTTTGGCAGCACACGTGCACCTTAGCAGTGTCTCACCACCAAGGGCAGATTGTGCCTGGCCATACCGAGTGGCTTCCTCAGCCGTGGTCCCTGTCCTCAAGTGCTTATACCCAGGGACACTCGCCTTCTTGGGTGACAGCCATCTCACAGAAGCTCTGAAAGCATCAGGAAGGAAACAGCAGATAAAACCGCAGGAAGTCATCCAACGAGGCACACCTGGGATGAACCAATGCATCTGGGGTTTGTGGTCTTCCTCCCCCTCGCCCTCCCCTGGCTCCAGGTCCTACAGCCTCCCTGGGGGCTAGTGGGAGAGCTGAAACTGTAGGGGAGCTCACTGAGGTCAGATTACAAAGGGCCCCCTGGTTTTGTAGAGGAGGTTGTGGAGAGAGGCAAGTCCTGCATGTCCTGCCTCCACTGCAGCCATTGGCCCCTTGCTTTGCTCTTGGGTTGAACAGCCAGGCTCTGGCAGGACTGGTGTCTCTGGACCCCACGCAGGAATCTGAGCTATGGGGATGATCGAGTCAGCAGAATTGGAAAGCCGGAGAGCCGCAGAATAGCTGGAGCCGTGGCCGGAGAAGCCAACTCGCAGCCACGGGGTCCAGACACAGGCAGCTGGACACAGAGCGACCGTGGGCTTTTGCCAAGATGAGGGGTTGTCTCAAAGACCAGCCACTGGGGTGTGGCTTTGGAAGGGGACCACACTTCCTCCCATAGCTCCGGTGTCTCCTTGGAGCGTGGTGGGTTTGAGTGGCCTTTGCAGGACTGAGAAGCAGGGAGGGGGAGTGACCGGCCCGGGGTTGGCCCAGAAGCAGCACAGGTGGCCACTTTCCTGACACCACGGTCAGTTGTGGCTTGGGGTGAAGCTCTCCAATCTTCCCAGATGGTCACTGCAGGCTCTCCTATGCTGTGCCAGCCCCAGACACACAAGGCCTTTCAGCAGGCTTTGAGGAGACTGTACCTCGACTCCCAGACAATGACCTCTGGGGCCCCCCAGAAATCAGGGCATAACAAGAACACACATGAATCGAGTCTTTGCCATGTGCTGGGCGTCATTCTAGATGCCCTGGGTTAACTGCCTTCTCTGGTCACTTCAACAGCTCTGAGGACGCGTACTTTCCCCATTATATGGACCAGGAAACTGAGGCAGCTTGCCCCAAGTCGCATAGCTTGTAAGTGTTGGATTCAGCAATGGGCCTGGGCATTGGGCTCCAAGCCTGTGTTCTCACTCACTGGGCATGCCAGGCAGCATCCTTGCCTCTCCGGACTCCCCTAGGCTCCTGGGAAGTCCGTATTGGCCTGTAACGTGGCCTGGCTCTGGCACTTATTGGCTAAACGACCTTGGCTAAATTATATAGCTTTTCCCAGCCTCAGTTTCCTCATCTGTTAAATGTGGGCTTAAACATCAAAACGCCCTCTCCCCCCAAGAGCTTGCTGTAATATTTGGGAACCGGTCTAACACAGTGCCGACATGTGGGGCATTACCATATGAACCCGAGGGGCTCCGTTAGGGGCCTGTCCTGCCTGCTGCCCACCCTCTCCTGCCCCGTCTTCCCAGGACCCAGCCAGCCTGGACAGCCTCTGCCCATGACTCTGTGCTCGACCCTCCTGCCCCTCCCCAGCTCCCTAGGGCTCCATGTCTGTTCCCACGTGGAACAGGGAACTCAGTAGCATCCCAGAACTCAGCTCACCTGGGAGAAGGCACCACTGGAAGATGCGTCTGTGTGTCCAGTCCTCCTCCTCCTCCTCCTCCTCTCCCTCATCCCATATTTGACTGAACCTAAGACACATCGATGGTCAGACACGTTGTTTTATGGGCCGCTAAGAAAGGGGAAAAAAAAGGCTGCCATTTAATCTACAACAAGATGCTTTCTGACTCCAGAGATGTAAAAATGAAAAACAATGTGCATTTGGAATCAATGAAATACGGTAATCACCACCGTTTATATAATGCCTACCCCTTGCCAGGCTCTGTTCTAAGTGCCTCACATGTATTAACGCATTTAATCCTCACAACGACCCCCATGAGTTTGGATGTGACCATCCTAGCAACCAAAAAGTGGGCCATCGCGCTGGTTCAAAAGATTGAAGATGCTCACAGTGTTCACCCGCTGTCCAATATTGCAAGGTTCCCCAGGATTCTCTGCCTGCAGCTGAGGTTGGCCTCTGTTGGTTGGGCCTGCTGGGCTGGCCTGCCTGGAGAAGGGGGCCGCAGAGGGAAGGGGCCACCCCCAAAGACTGAACGCTGCCCCTCAGCAATTCTAAGCTCACGGATATTTCAGGAAACCCTCTGAGGGTCCCCACCAAAGACCTGAGGCTCAGAGCTCTGCTTTGCCCCGAGTTCCAGAGCACTCCCCATTCCCTGTCACTGTCTTCCAAGAATGTGCTCACCTGATGACATCTCTCCTCTGTCCTGCCTTAGACCTCTCCTTTCCCAGCCCCGGGATCAGCACCTGTCTCTGGGGGAAGGTGGCCTCTGAGGAATGAATGGCTGGCTTTGAGTAACCACCAGGCTTGAGTGAGCAGTGGGGGGGTGGTGAGCAGGAGGGGTGCTTCCCCTCCGAGGTGGGACTTCCAGGCCAGGCCAGAGCTTCTGAATCAAATCCACTTGACTTTTTCCTTCTCCTTTGGCCAATCCCTAAATCAAAGTGAAGGGCTTGGCTCAGATGACCCAGAGCCCCTGGGAACAGGCTCGCACAGCTGGGCGCCTTGTGTCTGCCCAGCCCTGGGGGCTGGGTGTTGTGGGTGGAGTTTCCTGGGAGATCCCAGGCCCTGAAGACCTGGCTCCCCTTCTTCCCTTTCCAGCCCTGGCCAACTCACAGACAGGGGAGGACGTGGGAGCTGTTACCCAGCTCCCCCGGGGCACCATTCTTGGGCACCTCTTTCCTGGCCCTCAGAAGGCTCTTCACTCCTTTTCTCCCCTGAAGTCTCCCTTTGTGTTCCAGTCCTCGGGCTCTGGCCGCCATGGAGCTGTGGGCTTGCACCGGCCTGCCCGACAGACACTGCTCTGTCTTGCTCAGC
>CAUYQG010101776.1:0-12850 GCA_963574415.1 Tarsius wallacei
GGAGGCTGAGGTGAGTGGATTGCCTGAGCCCGCGGGTTCAAGACCCGCCTGGGCAGGCGAAACCTCGTCTCTACAATCAATCAAAAAAATTAGCCGGGCGTGGTAGCGCGCGCCTGTAATTCCGGCTACTTGGAAGACTGAGGCGGAAGGATCGCCGGAGCCCAGCAGGTCGAGGCTGCGGTGGCCGGGAGCGGCCACTGCACTCCAGTCTGGGCGATCGAGTGGGACTCCAACTCAAAAAAAAAAAAAAAAAAAAAAAAGGAAACATACAAAGCTACGGGCAGGTGTTCTGGTATAAGAAGTTATGTCCTTATAATCATTTTTCTTATGGTTTTTTTTCAGGTTCTTATAAAATGAAAGCAATTAACCAGCCAGTAGTCATTAACGGAATCTTGTTAGTAACTTGGTAAAAGTGGATCACAGCCCATTGCAGACCATGTAATTTCTATATATCTAGGTGGGTAAGGATGGTATCCCTAATGCTTGTGTTTCCATGTTTTTTTATACAGGCACCTTGTTAAGGTCTTTGCTAGTACACATGTATGAAGCATTGTTCCATTAACTCTTTACATATGCATTTTCAGATATATATTAATGTTTTAGATACTCTTGCATTTACCTGTTTTTTGTTATGTTTTGTTTTGTTTTTTGCACATATGCAGTTAAGAAATAAATATCCCCGCCTAGGCAATGTAGCAAGATGTTGTCTCTACAACAAATAAAAAATTAGCCAGGCATGGTGGTGCATGGCCCTTGTCCCAGCCACCCAGAAGACTGAAGCGGAAGGATCACCTTAGCCCAGGAGGTTAAGACTGCCATGAGCCATGATCATTCCTCTGCACTCCATCATGGGTGAAAGAGTGAGACCTTGACTAGAAAAAAGGAGAGAAAAGAAACTATTATCTCCTTAATTTTATTAGTAAGCATTAATTTTTTTGCATTCCTTTCATATAATGTGTTTTTAACACTTGCATGATAAAAGAGTATCTCTGTGTAATGTATTATATTGTCCATCACTGGGATATGGGTCATGAGATTTTTCCAGGGATTCTTCAAAGAGTGTTAGAGGTCTCTTACAAGGCTCTTCCCTTGGAGTTCTACAAGTATACACATAATGTTGATTCTCAAAATGATACAAGTGACCAAGGGAATTGGGAGATTTATACAGGTACAATACCACACATCTTTTCTACAATGTGTGTTTCAGATTCATATCAAGACATCCTGGTGAGCCTATCAATGTTAGTTCAGGTGGGATCAAGGTAAGTGCGGATGTGGCCCTAAACCACCTCACAGACCATCTGATCTTCATGTATATATGTATGTCATAATGTATGCTATATTTCTTGTTACTGTGATTTTTTTAGCAGATATTTATGTGCAAAATAGTAAACCCCTTACCAGTTCTAAATACCCTGAGCTTTCCATTTGTATTTCAGAAAGACTTCATTGAACCCTGTGTGTGTGGAGGGATTGCAGTTCACTAGCTATTTATCATTGTGTTTTCTACCACAGGGATGTCTATAGGATTTTTTCAGTTTCTCAGGCAAGAAATGGTGGTATTCTGACATCAGTGTTGACCACAGACTGCTACAATGAACCAGGTAGAGTTGGTGTGTCCCATAATGGTGGAAGTGAGCAGAGTTGTAGGCAGTTGTTGTGGTAGAAAACATGTAACCTTAAAACATGTAAAACACTTAATATAATGTATTTTTTCAGAATCCTGTGAAGTTATCCCAGTGAGCCTAACATTGGGTTTGAATGAGAGGCATCTCTTGTATACAGTTAAGTGCTGATATGGACCTAAACCAAAGCATAGGCCATCTGATCTTCAGGTAATAAGTAAGTGCGATGGTGTCTCTGACATGTATTGTTAACCAGGATTTCTCTTCAGATATTCTGGTAAAAAGTTATAGCATCCTTACCAGTAACAGAATCTATGAGATTTCCCTTTTCATGTTTTAAAGAAAATGTATAACCCTGCGAATGTTTTTGTTGTGGTGCATATATCCAAGTAATTTTCTGATGTTTCCAGCCACAGTCATCATTATGGAATTTTGCAGATGTCCTGTAAAGAAATGTTGTCTTCTGATATCGGTCTTAGCCTTGAAGGACAAGTATCCAGGTAGAGTTGATATGTCCCCTAATCATGGATATGGCCAAGGTGATTTTCCAGTTGCTGGTAGAACATATTTGTTTATACATATGTCTTAATATGGTTTTCAGGTTTCTGTGATGAATCCACACATTTTTGGTGTTTGGATTAAGTAATATTTTGTTCCTGTAACACAACACAGACCTTCAAATCTTAATTTATCTAGGTAGGTGATGTTTGTTTACCTAAGCTGTGTTACCATGTGATTTGTTATAAGGTATTCACATGAGAAATTATAGTGTTTCTCAATTTTAGCAACCATGTTATCCCATTGGTTGATATATTGCAGAAAGTATATAATTACTTTCTGGGTTTTCAGTGGTTTACATGTACCCAGAGAACGTATATGGCATTGTGCATATTACAGTAGTAGTAACTGAGGCATTTTTGCAGATGAGCAGTCGAGAGAAAAACAATGGCATAGAACTAGAAAGTTCCGCAAAAGTCTAGGTAGATTTATGACTCCTGCAGTAATGATAGTGAACAAAGTTTTTTTACAAAGTCCTGGTAGAAAAGCTGTGCCCGGTGACACATTTGTCACAATGTGTTTTTAGGTTCTTGTGAAGAGATCATGGTAAACACCATTATGATCAAGAATGAGACCGTACGTCTATGTAGGTAAGTGATGATATGGGCCTAAGCACCATACACACAATCTGATCTCCTGATATATGGGTAAATTAAGATGGTGTTTTCATTTTTGTCCTGCCATGGGGACCTTTCCAGGCACTTAGTTAAGAAATGTTTTCCCAACCAACACTAATAAGCACTAGTTCTTATTATATAAGAGTTTGGATAAAAGGTGTGTTTACACTTAGTCTGTAGACCTTGGTATATGCAGGTGTCCAGGTAAGTTATCCTACTATACTAGATAACATTATTGAATGATATTTCTAGCACGTATTCCATCAAGAGACAATAGCAGCACGAAAAGTGGGGCTGACACTGAAGTTCTGCAAGATCTAGGTAGGGTTGATAGTTCCCCAAATGATGGAAGTGACCAGGACTATTACTATGTGTCCTTTTTCTCTTGGGTCAAACAAATTGAATTCTGAAGAACATTTGTCAAATGCGTATTTTCAGGATCCAGCAGTCATGAGGTCAAGGTCTAATTAATAATGATCATTAGGAGGCCCTTGATAGGAACCAAGTAATTTATAAAATGAATGTTATGATACCACCTGATATTCAGATTTCTGCTAAGACAAAAGGGTGTCCTATATACAGTTCTACCATTGCTATTTGCAAGTATCTCATTAAGTTCTTTCCACGAATGCAGTTAGGAGGTATTGTGACACTAACACATTATAGACATTCTTATTTTCATATACATAAATAATGAATGATGTTTTTGTGACTCTTATATTAACCTGTGTTTGGCATATATGCATTTCCGAAAACAATTTGTTCCTAACAATACTAGTAAGCATGATATTTTACTGTATTTTTATTCAGAGATAATGGGTGTTCTCAGACTCCTACTGTAGAGAACAGATGAATATACAAATATTCAGGTAACTTATCTCATTGTATAGCACCCCAATGTTGATTATAGGATTTTTGTAGATATCCTTCTAGGATTTAACCTCAGTATTCTGTAATTATCCAGGTAACTTTGATGAGTCAGGAAATAATACAAGTGATAAAGAGATTTTGTAGGTGTCTTTGTATAATGTGATGTATACTGAACACACTTTTTACAGTTTGTTTCCCAGGATCATGTCAAGTCATGATGGTGAGCTTGTCCAAGATCGCTAACAAGGTATGTAGCAGGTGTTGAGCTAAATGCTGATGGGAGCCTAAGGCACACAGCACAGTGCATCTGATCTTCATATGTATAAGTGAGTGATGGTGTCCCTAACACTTCTGTTACTATGTTTAAGTAGCATGTGTTCAGGTAAGAAATGATAGAATTTTTACTAATTCTAATAACCGTGAATTTATCCTTTTTTACATTTTAGAAAAATGTATGTTTAACCTGTGAGTGTTGAGAGATTGATTTTATTCTGGTTAATTGCCATTGTGAAACTGCCAACTCAGTAGTAAGCCTAGGATTTTTGCAGGTGTTCAGTCAAGAAATAGTGGTCCTTTCTGACAATAGCGTTGACCTTGAGTTAGTCAAAGTATTCAGGTAAAATTGAGGTGTCTCATCATAATGGTAGCCTTGGTAGAACAGTTGTGTCCTCATAAACACATTTTTTTTTGCGTTTGTCTTTTTCAGGTTCTTTCCAACAAAAATAGTGAATTGAATAATGGTTGCTATTGGAACTTTGCCTAATGACCTGGCAAGTGACACAGTGGGCCATACCACAGTGCAGATTTCAGTATTTATGTAGGTGAGTATGGTGTGCCTAACACTTCTGTTGCCATGTTCTTTTTGCAGATAGCCTGTTAAGGTCTTTGCTAGACATGAGATAATGTCACATTAACTAATTAGGGATGTTTGTATGTTCAGATAGCTAGATAATTAATGAGATTTTTGAGACTTTAATATGAACCTTGCTTTTAACATTTGTTCAGTTATGAAGCTACCTTTCCCCTCATATTGCTAATAAGCATGAGGTTTTATCGTGTTCTTGCTTATGTAAAATGTATCACTAACACTTTTAACGGAAGAAGGATATGCAGGTATCCAGATACAATTGATCATATTGGTCGACCCCACAGTATTGACAATGAAGTTTTTGCATGCATCTTGTGAAGAGAGTAAGCGGTCTCTTAACAGGCTTTTTTCTCAGAGTTCTGGAAGTATCCAGGGATTTTTGATGAGTCATGAAATGATTTAAGTGACCAAGAGACTTTTCAAATATTCAGGTTGAATGAAATGTGTACCAAATGCTTGGACTACGATGTGTTCTCCAGATTCATGTTGAGACATCACAGTGAGCATCTCCACGGTTGATAACATGAGACATTGTTGGTGGCAAGACAGTGCTGATGTGGACCTAAACCCCAGCACAGGCTGCATGACCCTCAGCTCTCTAGGTAAGCCATGATACTGTCCTTAACATGTCACCATGATTTCTGTGCAGGTATTCAGGTAAGACATGATTGAGCCTTTACTAATTCTATGAAATATGACTTTTCACATTTAGCATGTCCAGAAAAACATTATGTCTAATCCTGTGAGTGCTGATGAATGGAAAGTATCCGGATATTTATTATATAGTTTTCTGCCACAGTACTTGTTGTCCATAGGAATTTTGCAGATGTCCAATCAAGAAAAAAATGACCTTGGATTACTGCAAGAGTAACCAGGAGAGCTGATGTGTCCCATAATGATAAATGTGACCAAAGTTTCTGTAGGTTTCTTGGCAGAACACATTGTGGGTTTTTTTTACACGTATGTCATTATATGTGTTTCAGGTTCTTGTCAAGAAATCTCGATGAACAGCAGGCTTAATCAGGGGACATTTCTGGTGTCCAGGTAAGAGATGATGGGCACTTTAACCATGTCACAGACCAACTGATCTTCATATATCTAGATAAGTGATGTTTGCTTGCCTAAACTTTTCAACATGTGCTTTTTAAAACATTTTAGATAAGAAGTGATAGTGTTTCCCAATTCTAATGACCATGTTATCATATTGTATTCTATTTTAGAGAAAGGTTATGGTTTACCTGTGAGTGTGCAATGATTTGCATGCACCCAGATAACTAACATGGTGGTGCACATACAGTAGTAACTGTGGTATTTTTGCACATAAGCAGTCAAGAGAAAATGATGTGTCCTACAATGTCATAGACCTCAGAAGTACTGCAAAAATCCAGGTATATTTATAGCTCCTGCAATGACAGTGAACAGGATTTTTTCAGGGTCTTGGTAGAAAAGTTATGTTCATAGACACCTTTGTCACGATGTGATTTCAGGTTCCTGTCAAGAGAAAATGATAAACTGCATCATGATTAATGGGACCTTGTTAGTAACCAGGTAAGTGACAATATGAATCCTACTGCAATACTGACCATCTAGTCTACAGATTTGTAGGTAAAATAAAATGGTTTCCCTCACACAATTTACCCTGGATTTTTTTTTGGTCGGCTATTTCTCCTAAAGTTATTTGTTATTATACAGGTATGAAATGTTGTGACATGAGCTCATGAAAGATTTTCTTATTTTCAAATATTTATGTAACTAATGATAATTTTGAAACTTTTATATTGACATTGTATTTGGCATGCATGCAATTCAGAAATGAATTTTTCTCTAAAATATTAGAAGCATGAGAATGTATTGATTTTTCTGCAGAGAGAATGTATATTTTAAACTCATGGTGATAGATGGATATGCAAATATCCAGGTAATTCATCACTATGTCTATCTCCCCAATGTTGGCAATGGAATATTTGCAAATATTCCTGTAAGGACACAAGATACCTCTGCTAGGCTTAATCTTCTGAGTTCTGTAATCATCCAGGTAACTTTCATGGATTCAGAAATTATACAAAGGACTAGGGACTTTGCAAGTGTCCAGGTAGATTAAGATATGTACTGAATGCATTTTTCATATTGTGCTTTACAGGTTCATGTCAGCCTATCAATAGTAGTTCATGAGGTACACAATAAGTGTTGAGGAAAGTGATACTGTGGGCCTGAAGCACAGTACAGCCCATCTGGTCGCTATATATCTAGGTAAGTGATCATGATTGTGTTGCAGGTGATCGGGGGCGAAAAAAGAAGTCGTATCAATTCTAGTAACCATGAGTTTACACTTTTTATGTTTTATAGAAAATTTATCTAACCTGTGAGTGTTCACAGATTGATTTTAACCTGGTAACTATCATGGCACTCTTAACACAGTAGTAATCATCAGATTTTTGTAGGTGTCTAGTCAAAAAATGATGGTCTGTCCCAACAATAGGGTTGACCTTGAGTTAATCCAAGTACCCAGGTGGAGTTGATATATCTCATAATAATGAGAGCATACACAGTTATGAGCAGGTATCCTGGTAGTACAAGTTGTGTTTTTATAGTCATTTTTCGCTTGCATTCAGATTTCTGACCAAAGATTAAAATGAACCAGTGTTCTTAATGGAATCTTGTTAGTTACCAGGTAAGAGATAAATTGGGTCATAGCACAGTGAATACCACCTGATCTTTAATATCTAGGTAGGTGAGGCTGGTATCTCTAACAATTGTGCTGCCATGTTTGTTCTGCAGGTATCTTGTTAAGGTCTTCGCTGTACACAGGAATGAAGGGATGTTTCATTAACTCACTAGAGACCTATTTTCAGATATATGTTTAATTCATGTTTTAGACACTTCTATATTTACCTTGTTTTTGGCATGTATGCAGTAACATCTCCCTGATATTACTAACATGCATTAAATTTTATTGCATTCTTTTCATATACTGTTTTTAACACTTGTAAGGTGGAAGGTTATACAGATGTCTAGGTAATATATTATGTTGTCCATCACTGAGATATTGACACTAGGATTTTTGCAAGGATTCTTCAACAGAGTAAGAAATCTCTTGCAAGGCCTTTTCCTTGAAGTTCTATAAGTGTCCAGATAGTGTTGATGAGTCTCAAAATTATACAAGTAACCACAGAAAGTTTAAGGTATATGGGTACATTGATACCTGTAACACACCTAGTTTCCACAATGTGTGTTTTAGTTTCATATCAACACATCCCAGTGAGCCTATTAATTCTAGTTAACATGAGACATTGCTGCTATCGAGGTAAATGCTGATCTGGGTTTAACCACAGAGCAGATCATCTGATCTTTATCCATGTAGGTAAGGCATGATTTGTGCTATATTCCTTGTAACTGTGATTTTATTTGCAGATATTCATGTACAAAATGATGGAGTCCTTACCAATTCTAAATACCCAAAGTTTTCACATTTGTATTTCAGAAAAAGTTTGTTTACCCTGTGAGTGCAGAGGGATTGCACATAACCAGCTATTTCTCATTGTGTTTTCCACCGTAGGACTGCCTATAGGATTTTTCAGTTGCCCAGTTGAGAAATGATGATTTTCTTACATTGATGTTGACCATGGATTACTGCAAGGGACCAGGTAGAGCTGATGTGCCATAATGGTAGGAATGAGCAAGGTTACTTGCAGTTGTCTTGGTAGAAAACTTGTGACCGTAAATGCATATTTTATAATGTAATTTTCAGAATCCCATGAACAGATCTCAGTGACTCTAACATTGGTCTTTAATGGGTGATGTCTCTGGTCTGTAGATAAATGCTAATGTGGACCTAAATCATAGCACAGAACTGGTGTATTATCATCAAGCATTTATGTAAGTGATGATGGTTTCCCTAACACCTGCTGTTACCATGATTTCTTTTTCAGGTATATTGGTAAGAAGTTATAGCATCCTTACCAGTACTAGAAACCATGAGCTTTTCATTGTTATATTTTAGAGAAAGCGTTTAACATTGAAAATATTTTGGAGCATTGAACATATCTAAGCAATTATCAGATGTTTCCAGCCATAGCCATCACCATGTAATTTTGCAGGTGTTCTGTAAGGAAATATTATCTTCTGACATTGGCTTTGACCTTGGAGTACGGTAAGTATCCAGGTAGGATGATTTGTCCCATAATCACAGATGTGATGAAGGTGATTTGCCAGGTTTTGGCAGAACACTTTGTTTCTGTTCACACATATATCCTATTATGCTTTTCAGGTTTCTGTAAAGAGGTCACAGTAATCACAGTGTTCATTTTCAGCGGGTATTTCAGGTATCCAGGTAGGAGATGTTTGTATTTTTACCTCACCACAGATCATCTGACCTTCATGTAACTAGGTAAGTGATCTTTGCTTGCCTAAATTGTATTAGTATGTGATTTGTTAGCAGATATTCAGGTAAGAAATAATTTTTTTCCTAATTCTGGTAAGCATGCCATCCTATCACTTTATATATTGAAGAAATTGTATTATTCTGTGAGGGAACAAACACAGTATTGTGCATTACAGTAGTAACTATGGTATTTTTGCAGGTAAGTAGTCAACAAAAAATGGTGTGTCCTACAATGACATAGACCTTGGAAGTTCCGCAAAGGTTCAGGTAGATATATGACTCTTGCAGTGATGGTAGTGAACAAGGTTTTTTGCAGGGTCCTGATGGAAATGCTGTGTCCATACAAATATTTGTTACCATGTGTTCTCAGGTTCCTATGAAGAGATCATGGTAAATATCATCATGATCAAGAATGGGACTGTGCATGTATCCAGGTAAGTGATGATATGGGTCTGAGTACCTTACACACAATTGGATATCTGATATACAGGTAAATGTGGATGACGTACTAACTTTTGTCTTGCTGTGTGGATTTTTTGCAGGTATTCAGTGAGGAAAAGATGTTTCCCAACAAACACCCCCTCACATCTCTATTAAGCATAAGATTTCATTCTATTCTTGCAAATAGATCATGTGTATTTAACACCTGTAAAGGTAGAGAGCTTTGCAGGTATCCAGATAATTGAGTATATCATTCATTACCACAATGTGCACCGTAGGGTTTTTGCAGGTATTTTTTAAAGAGAATAATATTTCTTTTACAAGTCTTTTTCCTCAGAGTTCTGCAAATATTCATATAATGGTGATGAGTCCCGAAATGATACAAATGACCAAGGAACTTTGCAAATATCAGGTTGAATGAGATGTGTACTAATTGCTTGGACCACCATGTGTTCTCCAGATTCTGGTCAAAACTTCACAGTGAGCATCTCCATGGTTAATAACATGGGATGTTGCTGGTAGCAAGGGAGCACTAATGTGGACCCAAACCACAGCACATCCCATGTGATCCTCAGTTTTCTAGGTAAGCTATGAAGCTGTCCCTAACATTTGTTGTTACCATGATATCTTTGCAGGTTGTAGGTAAGAAATGATGGAGTTCTTACTAATTCTAAGAACTGTGAGTTTTCACATTTAATATATCCAGAAAAAAGTTGTGTTCAATCCTGAGTGTTTAACTTATCTAGACGTTTATCAGAGTTCTCCACCACAGTACCTACTGCCCATAGGACTTTTATAGGAATTCAATCAAGAAAAAAATGGTCTTCTGTCATTGATGTTGACTTTGGATGACTGCAAGTATCTAGGAAGAGATCACGTTGTGTTTTTTTACACATGTCATAATATGTTTTTCAGGTTCTTGTCATGAAATCCTGATGAACAGTCATCTTATTGTGGGACTTTCCTGGTATCCAGGTAAATGATCATGTGCACTTTAACCACATCACAGACCATCTCATCTTTTCATATCTAGGTAAGTGATGTTTGTAATAAAAGTAGATCTCAATTCTAGTGACCATGTTATTCTACAGTTTTTCATTTTAGAGAAAGTTTATGGTTTGTCCTTTGAGTGTGGAATAATTTGCATGTACTCAGATAACTAACATGGCACTGTGCATCACAGTAGTAACTGTGGCATTTTGACAGATAAGCAGGCAAGAGAAAATGGTGTGTCCTACAATGGCATAGACCTTGGAAGTACTGCAAAAATATAGGTAGATTTATGGCTTATGCGATGATGACAGTGAGCAGGTTATTTGCAGGGTCCTGGTAGAAAAGCGGTGTCCATAGACACCTTTGTCACAAAAAGACTTCAGGTTTTTATCAAGAGATTATATATACCTCATCATGATAAACAATGGGACTGTGCTTGAATCCAGGTAAGGGATGATATGGGCCTTAAGCACTCTACCAACAATGTGATCTTACAGATATGTGGATTAGTATAGATAGTTTTCCCAATTCTTGTGTTGCCATATTTTTTGCAGGTATTTAGCTAAGAAATGATGTCAACCAATGCTAGTAAACATTAGTCCTTTATTATTTCAGAGTTTAGATACAATTTGTTTTTAACCTTATAGCAAGGGAAGGATAAGCAGGTACCTAGGTACGTTTTTCTACTATTCCACACTACAATATTGACCCTGACATTTCAACAGGTACACAGTCAAGAGGTGATACTGCCACAAACAACAGTGTTGACTGTGAAATTGTGGCAACATTCAGGTAGTGTTGACAGTTTCCTTTATGATGGAAGTCCCCCAAATTGTCTACAGGTGTCTTTTCTTTTTTTAGCTCAAACAAGCTGTTTTTTTTTTTTTAAGTTGAAGTCTCACTCTGTCGCCCAGACTGGAGTGCAGTGGCCGCTCCCGGCCACCACAGCCTCGACCCGCTGGGCTCCGGCGATCCTTCCGCCTCAGCCTTCCAAGTAGCTGGAACTACAGGCGCGCACTACCACGCCTGGCTAAGTTTTGATTTATTGTAGAGACGAGGTCTCCCAAGTTGCCCAGGTGGGTCTCGAACCCGCGGGCTCAGGCAATCCACTCACCTCAGCCTCCCAAAGGCGCGGGATTACAGGCCGAGCCACCGAGCCCGACTAACAAGCTGTTTTTTTAAACACTTTGTTCAATGTGCATTTTAGTTTTCTATAATAAGATTACAGTGAAATTAATAATAGTTGCTAATGGGACCTTGCTAGTAACCAGGTAATTGATAAAGGTTTTTTTTTTTACCACAATTAGACCATTTGATCTTTAGATTTCCATGTAAGTGAGAATGGTGTCCTTAACACTTGTGTTAACATGTATTTCTGACCGGGCTTGGTGGTTCAGCCTGTAACACCAGCACTTTGGGAGGCTGAGGTGAGTGGATTGCCTGAGCCCGTGGGCTCGAGACTAGCCCGGGAAACTTGAAGAGACCTCGTCTCTACAATTAAAAAAAAAAAAAATTAGCTGAGCATGGTAGTGCGCACCTGTAGTTCTGGCTACTTGGAAGGCTGAGACGGAAGGATTGCCGGAGCCTAGCAAGTTGACAATGGGGTGGCCGTGAGTGTGCCACTGCACTCCAGCCTGGGCAATGGAGTGAGACGCCAACTCAAAACAAAACAAAAGCATACATTTCTGCACATATCCTCTTAAGTTCTTTCCTAGTACACAGATATGAGATGATTTGATATTAACACACTAGAGACCTTTTTATTTCAGATATCTAGGTGATTGATGATGTTTTTGAGACTTATCTCATAACTTTGTTTTTGTCAGGAATGCAATTAAGAAATTAATTTTTTCCCTAACATTACTAGCAAGCATGAGATTTCACTATATTCTTTTTTAGGCTTAATGTGTATTTATCAATCATAGTGATAGATAAATATCCAGGCATCCAGGTAATTTATAATTTTTTTTTTGAGTTGGAGTCTCACTCTGTCACCCAGACTAGAGTGCAGTGGCACGCTCCCAGCCACCGCAACCTTGACCTGCTGGGCTCTGAAAATCCTTTCGCCTCAGCCTTCCAAGTAGCCGGAACTACAGGCGCGCACTACTACGCCCGGCTAATTTTTTATTTATTGTAGAGACGAGGTCTCGCCAAGTTGCCCAGGCTGGTCTCGAGCCTGCGGGCTCAGGCAATCCACTCGCCTTGGTCTCCCAAAGTGCTGGGATTATAGGCTGAGCCACCGAGCCTGGCCGGTAATTTATAATATTGTTTATCACTGGTGACATTGACCATAATTCTTTGTAGATATTCCTTTAAAAGAGGAAAGCTGACCAGGCTTGGTGGTTCAGCCTGTAATCCCGCGCTTTGGGAGGCCGAGGTGAGTGGATTGCCTGAGCCCATGGGTTTGAGACCTGCCTGGGCAACTTGGCGAGACCTCATCTCTATAAAAAAAAATTATAAATTACCTGGATGCCTGGATATTTATCTATCACTATGA
>CAUYQG010101781.1:0-37785 GCA_963574415.1 Tarsius wallacei
GGATCAGAGGTTAATATCCCCACCTCACAGATGCCTGAGCTCACTCATACCTAATTTGTTATATTCCTTCACAGCATTCCTCTCACCGAATTCTCCCGCAATCCACATGCCCCTAATTCTCCACCCCTGTGCCTTTGATAAGGTCCCTTGAAGTTCCTTGTCCCCTCTTTTCTGCACATCTATAAGCTATGCCTCTCCCAGGCTCAGATCTGACTGTAGTTCTTCAGACAGCATCCCTCATAGCCAAAGATGGAAATAACCAATGCCTCCTTTCAACTCTCATGATGTACATGCCCCCCTCGTGGTTCTTGACTCTCTCTACATTGTGTTAGAATCACATATGCCTGTTATCTCTCCTACTTCCCAACCATCTACCGTGTGGAGCAGGGGGACTTGGTAAACATTGACAGAATGAGTGCACAAATGAGTAAAGGAATAATGTTTACTCTGCATAGTTTCTGATTTCCTGTGACCAGCTCCTGGTGTCCTCCACTCTGCCATACCTTCTTGCTCAGTGAAGAAGCACCATTCACCCACTCTCTTGCAAGCGTCTGCAGGTGGGTGCTTTCAACGGGCCAAAGGACAGTCAGAACTCCACCTGGCTTTGGCTAAGTGAGATAAATCGGGACAGGAAGAAAGGTGGAGTCAGGCAGAAGAGAAGGGTGTAAGGAAATGTACAGCAAGGTGTCAGGGAGCTGTCAACACAGGCACAGACTGCAGAAGTTGGAGTAATGGCAGTTAAGCCAGCACAGGATGGCTGGGGTCAGACCACGAGGTTCTTGCTAAAGATAGCAGGTTTTGTTCTACAAACAGTGGGGAGTCCCTGAAGATTCACAGGAGATGATTCCAATAAAGTGCTTAGCATGATGATTGACACATAGTGAGCATTCAATAAATGTTAGCTGTTTTCATTATTCATTTAATTAAAGTCTTAGGTCTAAGGAGGTAGCCCTTGGATGTTGTGAAATAAAAATATCCAAGTAGTTATACGCATGTTCGCTACTCCCACCCACACACCGTGTGACCGTATGAAAGTCTCCAAACCTCTTTGGGCCCCAGTCTCCTCATCCATAAAATAAGCGTGCTGCGTTTGGTGGTCTCTGACTTTTTCTTCCTGTTTAACAGTCCCTGATCCTGAGACTCTGCTAATAGCTTCTATTCCCGATCTCACTGACTGATCCTTTCTGTGAATACCACCTCTTGGGGCACACCACGCAAATCTACACTCTCTTGCATCTTTCCTCATTGTCCCGATTTCCAGAGCTTCTGGTTTGCCTAGAAACTACGTCTTTATTCAGATGTTCCACCAGGACCTGCCAAAGAACTGAGTCCCTAGATAACTCTCAGTAGCTATTGATTTAGGAGGAGTCCCGGGAAAACTGGAGTTAAAATTCAGCTTTTTCTTAATAATGATAAAAATGGGGAGGAGGAAGAGGAAGAGAAAAAGAAGAGGAGAAGAAGAAGAGGAGGAGGAGGAGGAGGGGGAGGACGTGGATAAGGACAAGGAGAAGGAGGAAATAACACTGAGTGTCCAACATGTTCTGGGCTCTACTAAGCATTTTACATACCGAGCAGACATAACCATCAGTCCAGAGATTCAGATGTTTAAGAAATACCACACTGTCTTATTTCTTGAGGCCAATCTAATTTCAACATTGTGCCCCTACCCCATGTGGGCTGTCAGGAGATTCCCTCTTGATGGTTTTTTGGGTCGCCTTCACTGTCTAAGGTACACCCATCACCAGGAGTCCTGTGTGATCCCCAGAGGACAGGAAGCAGCTTCTCCTCTACTCATTCCTGGTGACTGACCCCATTGTCATCCTCTAGAGTCTGGTGACTGCATTTGCACAACCTAGGCATGGAGAAACTTTTGACAAGACCAGCACCCCAAGACCCAGGGCCCCAGCTTCCTGCATCGTTTCTTGCCATTCTGTTTCCCCTTCCCTCCAGGCTTTGCCAAAACCAGGACCAGAGCTTGAAGCTCCTAGACCCACAGCTTTCTTCCTGCCTCCATCCCACCCTGTCCAGGAAAAACCTCTGAGTCTGGCAGGCATCCCTTCCTCGAAAGTTCCTCCTCCCTCAAGCCCTGGCCTCCTTCTTACTTTTGATAAATTTTGATCACTCACTACAACTAGAGTCTAAATATTTTCTAGGAAAAGAAAATTTCCCCTTTCCTAGAAAGCAGAAGCACATCTTCAGCACCCCCTAGAGGGCGAGGGAAAACAGATGTGGTCCATCATTCCAGCACATGAAACTGAGGGGGGACATCCCCCAGCCAGGATGCCCATGAAGACCCTCTGAAAGTGGGACCCAACACACAGCACCACAGACAATAAAGAAACAAACGGACATGGTTGCATGCCAATAAACTTTATTTATGGACACTGACATTTTTATTTCATGTAAGTTTCACATGCCACAAAATATTACTTTTTTTTTAGCCGTTTAAAAATGTAAAAATAAGTCTTTAAAATTTTTTCTTTTAAAAAGTGAACTCGGGCCAGGTGCAGTGGCTCAAGTCTGTAATCCCAGGACTTTGGGAGGCTGAGGTAAGAGGGTTGCCTGAGTCCAGGGGTTCGAGACCAGCCTGGGCAACTTGGCAAGACCTCGTCTCTATAATAAATAAATAAATAAATCAGCTGGGTGTGGTGGTACTCACCTGTGGTTCCAGCTACTTAGAAGGCTGAGGCAGAAGGATTCCCTGAGCCCAGCAGATAGAGGCTGCGGTGACCATGAGCGTGCCACTGCACTCTAGCCTGGGCAGCAGAGTGAGACTCTGACTCAAAAATAGAAAATGAAATAAAATAAAATGCCTGCTCTTTGGCTATATTGACTCCACATTATGTCCTTTCGATGTTATACTTTCTAAAACAAGAATAGAAGCTTTAAAAAAAAAGTGAGCTCATCGGCCTTACAAAAAGAAGCAGTTAGTTGGACTTGGCCCATGGGCCATACTTTGCCAACCCCAGTGTGTAGAGGAACGAGCATTGGATTTAGGATCCATCACATACCGTTCCTGCCCCTACCTTTTCACAGCTCCAATACCTTGGACAAGTTATTTAAAGTTTCTGAGTTTGTTTTCTCCTCAAAAGACATAAAATAGTACCAGTCTCATAGAATTATTGTGAGTTTTAATCAAGGTACAGTGTAAAGTGGCATTGGACACAAACACCCCAAATGATAACGTTTACATTAGGACAGCAGTGACTCTTTCCTATCATGGAAGAAAAATATCTGGATTCTGAAACATATGAAAATAGGGGGAAGAAATCAGAAAAGCTCCAGCTCGTGGCCCTGGCTCTGCTGCTTGGAGCTGTGTGACCTTGATGGTGTTACTCAAACTCTCTGAACCTGAGTTTCTTCATCTGTAAAATATTGTTAATATGCCTCACGGGCTTTTACAAGATTATTTCAGTGGCATAAGGAATAAAGTACTTGGAATATAGTAGGCAAGAAAAAGGTAGCTATTATTTATTCCAATGCTGTTTTGATCGCTTTTTTCATTCCAAACGTCTTTTTTTAAGAGAAAAAACCAAAGTTCTTTACCAAAAGCACGTCTCCTCGCTATCTCCAAAACATCTCTTTTGATAGTTCCCCTGTGTTCCATCAACACAACGTGCTCCCTTCCTCCCCGAGGAAAACCTTCTTGCTGAAAACTGGGGCAGCCCTTTGAACTGGTATTCTTCTTCCACACTGAGAAACAACATCGGGTGGCATGCTGGGAGGTTTTTGTTTCCTATTTCTCATCCTTGGAGTTGCCCTTTTTGGGTCTGAGGCTAACAAGGGACTGGCAGGGGGACAGACTGCCTACATACATGGGCTGGGGAGGGGGCATTGTCTGCCCGTCTCGTTACTGCTGAGGGGGCCTCGGGTCCCTGCCAGCTTTGTGGGTCAGTCCCATTATCAGTTCCCAGCTGGCATGTCTCCAACCTGACACGGACAGCCTTGGGATGGGTCAGGCCTCACTTCTTATTGATAAAGTTTCTTGACGTGTCATCTTGATGGAAACCTGTTCAGGGCTAGAAGCTTGACAAGGATGAAGGACCCATGATGCTTTGGTGGAGGCGAGAACAATAGAAGAAATTTCTTCTAGGTGTCCATCCTGCCCCTCACAGGGAGATGCATAGGCCCAGAGCCAGGGTTTGCAGCCAAGAAACTGGAGCCAGGATAGAGGAACAAAAAAAGCCAAGTGACAAGAACCCAAAGAAGGTTATGGCCAGGAAGTAGCAGAATGCAGGTACTGAGTTCAATGAGTGAGGATAGATCCCAAAGGCAGGAAAAAGTCCAAGAGTCGGATGCCTTCAGTCCACGTGTATCAAGGACCTTCCCTCCCCTAGATACTGAATCAGGTCCTGGGCCCGTGTGACAAGTACGACACTGCTGCCTAAAAAACTTGCCTTCTGGGCAAAGAGGTGTTCACAAACAGACACTGCTATGTGTTCCCAAACCCATTTTACTGTATTCACGGGCACACAGCGATTCCATGCTTCCACTGCTTGCCATGCGAGCTGTAGAACTGAGTTCTGGTTGGTGGATGTATTGGTAGGGATGTGGCTAGGCCTGGCTTACAAAATGCCCCTATGGCCTCTTCCCCGTTAGCGACCAAACACAGAGTCTAATAGAGGAGGCCTGCCCCAGGGTAAGGGCATAGCCACAACACAGAAGGAGCCGGGTCCCTAAATGACCCCATAAAAGGCTTCCCCAGGAACGTTTGCCAGGAAACTTAATGTGGGCAAGAAATGGACTTTTAACATGTTAAGCCACTGAGAGTCAGGGGTTAGCTTCCTACAGCAGTTAACCTATCCGGACTAATAAACATGTTTGGAAAATATATGAGAGCCAAGCCTGCGGCGTTATAAGGCAAGATGGCTGAACAGAATGAAATCGATCATCACTTCCAGCTAGTGTTAGGATTTTAGCATTCGCCAGCTCCCCCACCCCGAGATGTTACTAGTCAAACCTGAGCTACTGCTGGAGTTTGTCTCTGAGCCTCCTGATGGAGATGGCCTGCTGTCCACTCCTGACTCATTCAGCCCCTGCAGATGCCTGCTGCTCCAACAGTTCCCCATTGCCCCTGACCTGTTTCTCCAGGGTCTCTGACAGCTGCCCATGATGACCTTCCCAAGCGGTGGGTAGGCCTTTCTCTCCAGGTTGTGAGCTTCTTAAGGACAAGGACCGTCTGCTTCTCCAGCACTGAACTGTGAACACCGGAGAAAGCAAGACTAAGCGCTCTGCTTGATGAGCAAACAGATGGCATGCTTCCGTGTCCTTCAGAGCTGACCAGGTGGGTGACTGTCACTTCGCACTGTTCTCCACATCCTGCCTTCTGCTCTGGCCTATCTCTCTGCGCTGTGGTAGATTGCAAAGTGGCCACATCTTCCCTCCACCCCTATGCACATGTTCCTTTGCAATGGGCCTTAGCCACTCTTTCCATCAAACAGTGGGATTTATTTCTCCATCCCCTTGAACCTGGGCATGGCCGTGTGACTTGCCTTAGCCTATGGGACATCAGCAAATAAGATGCAAGCTGACACTTGAAAAGCACACGTACATTGGGATCTATTCTTCCTTGCTCCTGTGAAACTTGTGGGCAAGCCTGAGCTGGCCTGAAGAAGGAGATGCCACATGGAGACTGTCCCGACCACCACACTGGGAGGCCTTGATAAGGAAGTGAAGTCATTCCAGAACATTCTTCCACAGCCATGCCAGCTCAGAACAGAATACCACCCAGTCAACCCACAGACTCACAAAAGGTTAGAAATGCTTCGTGTCTTCGCCAACTATATTTGTCATGGTTTGTTATACAGGTTTAACTGATACACATGTCCAGTCACCCATGAGAGATCTGCCTGAGTATTAGGAATCCTAAAACCATCATCAGTAAATACCAGCTGATTTTACCCTGTCCCCTACCTCCATAGTTAGAGCCTTCCCATGTGTGAGACTGGGAAAATAAAAATAGAAAAGTAAATCATTTCCCCTTTTTTCTCCCTGCTGTGGTCTAAGGTGACCAGAATCCCCCATAGGGTCAGCTCTCTGCAAAACCTTCCACACCATAAGGAGAAGAAAAAAAGATGTAACAGGTGGGCTTCCATCTTCCCTGCAAACATGCATGCACTTGCACACAAAGTGCACACACATACAAAGTTTTTGCATCACTGACAGTGGGGCAGAACAACTCCAATGGATTCAGAAACTGGGAGGATCAAAGGTAGGAATCATGGGAGGAAACTAAAAGCAAAAGCAAATGAGATGTTCTTTAAAGATTCGCTTGTAAACTGATTAATGCATTTATTGTTATTATTATTATTTTTGAGTTGGAGTCTCACTCCATCACCCAGGCTGGAGTGGGCTCAGGCAATCCACTTGCCTCGGCCTCCCAAAGTGCTGGGACTGCAGGCTGAACCACCAAGCCTGGCCCATCCTAATGTACTTTTCAAATTGGTAAAGCAAACTTTGGGATGAACACTTTCTCCAAGTTTGTCTTTCCCAGGCAAGAGTCTCTGCCCACCTGCAAAAGCATGTTTGCTACTTCTATGTGATATTATATAATATAAATTAATAAATGCATTATAAATGTACAATATATTTTGCCTAATTTCTTCATATATCAGGGTTGTGATGGGGCCCAGACATTGACAAATAAAATAGAAATAGTCCCTTCCCAAAAGAGGTGATTTTCTGGAGACAGTGTAAAGTAGTGCATAAATGTCCCATTATTCCTATGTGTGACCACCATCTATTAAACATATGGTATGTTCTACTCCTTGGTGATACAGCAGAGAGTAAGACACAATTTCTGCTCTCATTGAGTTTGTATCTAATGAAGATACACCGAACCTGTATGCCAGTGAGCTCAGAGAAGTGCGATAACTTACACAAGTCACCCAGCAGAGCTGAGATTCACGCCCATGTTTCCTACCTCCATCTGAGAGTACTCATTCCACACATCTCACTGCAGTGAATCTAGAAGGAAGGATGGTTATCCCTGACTTCACTTGGAGCAAGGGGCAGAGCCTCTCATGCTTGCTTTAACCACAAGTTGGTAAAATACAAACACAAATGGCGGTCAATCCGATTGTGACAGTGATAGTTCATTAGCACTTTAAATAGCAAGTTGAAAACAATGGTGCCAGTTAGACTTTGTTGGTTGCAAGCAACAGAAATAGCTCTGGTTAACTTAAGCAAAAAATAAATAAATAAGCTTGTGTTATGACATGGAGTAGCTCCAAGCATCAACAGCAAAGCTGAACAGCCAAGCTTCAAGAGAGTCAAAAAGGAGAGAAGCTTCCAGGCTCCAGACACCATTAGAAGGAGAAATCAGCTTCAATCATCTATTGCTTGCCCATTTCCATGTCCTTTTTTTGTGTGTGTTGTGTTTTCTGCTTTCTATAACTCTACTCAAGAAGCAAATTCTTGGAGGAGAGACTCTGACTGGTCAAACTTGAGGTTCATGCCCACCTTTGACAACTCTCCCAAATAGGAATCAAGGTGCTGTTGCCAGAAGGAAGTAGAATGACTGGAGGGCAGGCAACTACAAAGCCTGCCCACAATGGCAATTGTTAGAGAATTTGTGGGTGTCAGAGCCAAGAGAAATTCAGATGGAAGGATGGTGGATTGTGCTTTCAAAAAATGGTTGCATCAACATAAATCCCATCACATATACTTTTCTTACGTGTGACACTCCATCAACAAATGGCTCTATTCCTTCTCCCCTTAAACCTAGGCAGAAAGTAACTGCTTCAACCCATAAAATGTGGCAGAAGGGATGCTGTGTGATGCCCAAGACTGGGACATAAAAAGCTTCCCCTAGGGTCACTCACTCTCTCAGGATGCACATCGTTGGGAGCCCTGAGCTACCACGTAGGATGGAATATGTGAAAAGATTATGTGGAGAAAGAGAGGGAAGGCCAAGGAGCCTATATGAGCCTCCCTAGCCCCGACTCCAGTCATCTGAGTGTGAAAACCTTTGAGATTGCTCTAACCTTAGCACCTCATCAGAAATCTCAAATCAGTACCATCCAGCTGAACGATTCCTGAATCCCTTACACACAGAAAGCGTGAGATTATCATTTTAAGTGACTAAAGTTTGACGTGACTTGTTACCCAACCACAGTAACTGTAACAGGCAGTGCTACTATGTTAACAGGGGGTTAGCAGTTATGTTAGTTGACAGTCCATCCATTAGTCAAACATTTAACAGTTCATTAAGCAATTTTAAATGCATCCTTTCAATGGGCCCTCACAACACCGCACTCAAAAATGTTGATTTCCCTGTCTTCTTTCAAATCCTCTTTCACCAACCATTATCCACCACATACATATTCTGAGTGTTTCCCGAGACCATCCCTGGGCCTTTGTTTCTTACCTCTGCACTCATTCTCTCTAGAACTCAAAGGGTCTAATTTCCAGTGTGAGATGGTGATGGCCTGAACCAAGGTTGTGACAATGGGATCGAGAGACTCGGATCCATTTAAGAGATATGAATGAGGTAGACCCTCGCCGTATCTTCCAGTCCATTTGGGATCAGACTGCCCCACACATTAAGGAACATTGAACATCTCTGACTCCTGCTCACCAATTGCTGGTTTCACTCCCCAGTTTTTGTGACAACCAGTGAAAGACCAAATGGTACCTTCATGGCGGCACTGCATCCCCCAAACTAAGAGTACTGCTAGGATGCTCCAGGCTTGGTGGGAAATTTGGATGAAGAGCTAGAAAATTCTCCCAAGGTTCTGATATAGACAGGTAGTGATGTTTTTTACTGAGACAGGACCAGGAGGATAATCACTTGCTGGGTCGGGTTAGCTTACACAGTGCTAGAACCACTCAGTACACAGGTAGATAAATGGATCTGAACCATGAACCACTGATGCTGCCAGGACCTGGTAAATAGGACAGATAAGGCTTCTGTGCTTCCAAGTTTACCTCCTAGGGTGGGAGACAAGAAAGATTACAATCAATCAGCAAGATATATTGCACAAAGCACTACAGAAAGGATAAAGACGATAACAAGATGAAACCTCTTTGCAACAGAGAGGTCAGAAAAGGCCTCTTGGAGAAATGAAAGTTGGGCTTGAAAGGTGGGCCCAGTCACAGCAGGAAGAGCTGGGGCAAAAGCATTCCAGGTTAAGGTACCAGCAAAAGCAGGACCACACGGCCACAGATGTGGCTGAAAACTTTGGGGAGAGTGCCAGGAATGAGAAGAGGCATATAATAAAGGACTTTGGTAGCCACAAAGATAGCAACATTTCAAGAGGACAGAGGAAGAGGAATCCAATTAACATGGAGTTGAGGAGCCAGAGAGGCAGGATAGAAACCAGAAGTGTGCAAAGTCACAGAAGCCAAAAGAAGAGAGCATCATGAGAAGACAGAGACAGTCACGAGAGTCGCGTGCTGTGCACGGAGAGCTGAGGAAGAGATGCTGAGATGCTGTGTCTATTGGATTTGGCCACAACAGCGTCATGAGAGACCTTGGTCCAGCCACCTCGGGGAAGTAGTATAAATAACAAGGGACAAGAAGATAGACACTTGGGTTTAATCCTGACTCCTTCCCTAGTGGGTTCCTTCTCCTTTCCTGGATTTGAACTGCCATTTGGGGGATCCATTCTGACCATGCAGCCAATGATTCTAAAGACTTAGACTTAAGCATTTCGTTTATATTGACAAATCCCTCATACAACAATTCTATTCATGTACTTAGATATCAGCTGTACAACAGGCACTGTGATAGATGCCCTCGTGTATGTTTTAATGCTCATAACAACACTGTGAGGTTAGGTGGCATTACTTCCTTCTTGTAGGGAAAAAAAAAAGACTCAGAAAGGATGAGATTTGCCAGGATTCATATCCGGGTCACTCCTGACCCCAGAGTTCTTAAGTCTTTTCACCAGTAACTCTGCCTTTCTAATTCTCTGATGGTTCTTTCTGTTTTCTAAAATCACCCCAGTTATGTTGCCTAGTGAAATCAACTTGAAGTAGGCTGGGAAGGCCAGGGATCAGGACCCAGATCTGCCCTGAAATCACTGTGTGCCCTTGACCTCCCTCTGAGACCATTTAATCATCAAGAGGAACAGCAAGCCTGACGCTGAGACCTGGCAGGGGTGGAGTGGGGATCAGATGTATTTCCAGATATAAAAATGCTTTAAAAAGGGAAACCGTACAACCAATATAACATGGTGCTTATCCTGTGCATCAGACCTTGCTGAGAGCAGAATTCTAAAACTATCTGAACTCTCTAAGCATTCAGAACTTGTGGAGAGGAAGAACAAGGTGTGTAATTTTTTTGTTGTCACTGCTTTAGAAGCTCAAAGAAGGATTGGGAAATCGTGACTTCTAAAACCCACGGCTTTGAGTTTCTGTGGACAGCTGGGCCTGGAGATGATGTCATCTGGCATGAGTGAGAAAGCCTCCCATTAGAGAAAAGTGATTTGCAGGAAGGGAATTTCTGTACTCTGCGTGTGGGCAAGGGACGACCAAATGTTCCCTGGCATCCGTGCTTGATTACCCGTAAAATGAGGCCCCATTCTCCATGTTCCCTGGGGTGAAAGGAATACCAAATCATAGGAGACCATGCTCACCTAACCCCAAAACTCAGATCCTGCATGTGAACACACTTTGAAAAATGGAATATAAGGAAATAATTTGAGATATACATGCAGATTTACAGGCATGCTTATCACACTACAGTTTACAGTAAAAAAAAGTAGACAGAGCCTGAAACTTCTCAAGAGTAGGCTGATTAAACCAACTTTATGGTATATCTGTGTACTTGATTATGGCGATGCTAATTAAAAGGAAGTTTTCCTGGCTAACCATATGCAGAAGAATGAAACCGGACCCCTACCTATCACCATATACAAAAATTAGCTCAAAATGGATCAAGGACTTAAATGTGAGACCTCAAACTATAGGAATCTTAGAAGAAAACTTAGGGAACACTCTTCTGGACATTGGAGTAGGCAAGGAACTCATGGCCAAGTCCTCAAAAGCAAATGCAGCGAAAGCTAAGATTGGCAGGTGGGATCTTACAAAACTAAAAAGTTTTTGCACAGCAAAAAAAAACTATCAAGAGAGTAAACAGACAACCTATGAAATGGGGAAAAAATATATCTACAAGCTTTGCATCCAACAAAGGTCTAATACCCAGGATCTACAAGGAACTCAAATGAATTGATAAGGGGGAAAAAAATCATTGTAAAGTGGGCAAAGGACGTGAACAGACACTTCTCAAAGGAAGACATTCAAGCAGCCAACAAACATATGCAAAAATGTGCAACCTCACTAACCATCAGAGAAATGCAAATCAGAACTACAGTGAGATAACACCTGACACAAATAAGGTTGGTTATCATTAAAAAGTCAAAAAACAACAGGTGTTCATGAGGCTGCAGAGAAAAGGGAATGTTTCTATGCTGTCAGTGAAAATGTAAGCTAGCTCAACCTTTGTGGAAAGCAGTGTGGCAATGTCTCAAAGAACTAAAAATTGAGCTACCATATGATCCAGCAATCCCATTTCTGGGGATTTACCCAAAGAAACATACATCCCTTTACCAAAAAGACACCTGCACTTGTATGTTCACAGCAGCACTATTTGCAAGAGCAAAAACATGGAACCAAGTCAGATGTCCATTGAAAATGAATTGGATCGGCCAGGCTCGGTGGCTCAGCCTGCAACCCCAGCACTTTGGGAGGCCGAGGCAAGTGGACTGCCTGAGCCCGCGGGTTCGAGACCAGCCCCAGCAACTTAGCAAGACTTCCTCTCTACAATAAATCAAAAAATTAGCTGGGCGTGATAGCACACGCCTGTAGTTCTGGCTACTTGGAAGGCTGAGGCAGAAGGATCGCCGGAGCCCAGCAGGTCGATGCTGGGGTGGCCGTGAGTGGGCTACTGCACTCCAGCCTGAGTGACTAAGATTCCAACTCAAAAAAAAAAAAAGAAAATGGACTGGATAAAGATAATGTGGTACATATACAAGATGGAATTTTATGCAGCCATAAAGATGAACAGACTCATGGCTTTCGCAGCTACATGGATGCAACTGAAGACCATTCTAAGAGGCAGTTTCTAAGTGAACTATCACAGAAACAGAAAACTGAATACCGCATATTCTCACTCATAAGCAGGCCCTAATAACTGGACACATGAGCACAAAGGTGGGAACAACAGAAGCTGGGCACTGAGAAAGAAGGGAGGGAGGAAGGAGGGAGAAGGGGCACAAAGTCACACACTGGATACCAGGTCCACTACCAGGAGGAGAGAGGGCTCGTTAGAAACCCAAACTTCACCTGCACACAGTTTACTTACGGAGTAAATCCTCACATGGACCCCACAACTCAAGAGTAAAACAAAATAAAACATAAAAGCATGTTTTCAAAGACTTTTTAATGGATTGAGGAAATGTTAATAATGTTAAAGGTACCATCCAGGTACAAACCTGCCTGAACACAACAGCCAATCTCCAGAATGCACTCAACAGACTTTTGGGAAGGAGAAACTGCACAGCCAGCAGGCAGGGTTAGGAAGGAGATGGACTTTTCATCGTTCATCTGTTTTTACTTTTTTGAGTTGGAGTCCCACTCCATCGCCCAAGCTGGAGAGCAGTGGCAGGCTCACGGCCACCCCAGCATCAACCTGCTGGGCTCAGGTGAACCTTCCACCTCAGCCTTCCAAGTAGCCAGAACTACAGGCACATGCTACCATGCCCGGTGAATTTTTTGATTTATTGTAGAGTGGAGGCCTCGCCAAGTTGCCCAGGCTGTCCTCGAACCCGTGGGCTCAGGCAATTCCCTCACCTCGGTATTACAGGCTTGAGCTGCTGGGATTACAGGCTTGAGCCACCTCACCCGGCCCATTCATCTTCTTAAACTTTTGAATCTTCAGATGGAAAAGAGCTATACGTGCCCAGCACAGTAAAGTAAATAGGACCCACACTAAGACAAGGTATTATAAGATCCTACCAACTTCCAGATAGGAAAAAAGTCATATACAAAGAAACCAGAACCAGAATACTTTCTGATTATTTTCAACTGAAGGATTAAAATAAAGACATTTCCAGCTATTTGCAGGCAAGAAGTGTTTCTCGGGAAGCTACCGGAAGTACTATGCTACATCAATACCAAAAGGTAAATCAAGAGGAATATGAATATCTAACACAGGCAAAGGAAAGCACTATACAAACCCAAAGAACCCCTCCCTCCACTCTGGGAAGGGGCCAGAGAACTCCTGCAGGGCAGTCTTCAGGAAAAAACATGGATTGAGCACAATTGTGACATTAGGACACTTTAAGAAAGTAAATAGTAGATCCTTAGAAAACTAAATAAATGAAATACATGAAGAAAATTCTTAATTACAGGAACATACACTATTTAACTCAGAGTTGGAATCTATCTGCAAAGTATCTGGATGCATGTGTTGGTTCAGATTCTCTAAGAAGCAGGTGTGGTAAGAGGTACAAGAGATTGCTTGGGGTAAACACTTGCAAAGGATAAGAAGGAGGGAGCCCTAAGACCACCATGCAGTTCTGACAATTGGGAAGGAGAGAAAGTTAACAAGAAAATCTTGGCCAGGCCGATGGGAGTCCTTCAGCCAAAGTTCCTCATTAAAACAGTCTCAGATCTAGCAGAAAGAGGCCTGAATGAGTACCCATATGGGCTAAGTTGATTGACTAAAGGTAGCCAAAAAGAAGTCTGATGTAGAGTAACTCCAAAAGGGTAGCAGCTTGGGGCCACAACAAGAGATTCAAATGGTATGCAGATACTGACTATTTTTTTTTTTTTTGAGTTGGAGTCTCACTCTGTCACCCAGACTGAAGTGCAGTGGCCGCTCCTGGCCACCGCAGTCTCGACCTGCTGGGCTCCAGTAATACCTTCCGCCTCAGCCTTCCAAGTAGCTGGAACTACGAGCACGGGCTACCACACCTGGCTAATTTTTTTTATTCATTGTAGAGATGAAGTCTCACCAAGTTGCCCAGGCAGGTCTCGAACCCACGGGCTCAGGCAATCCACTCACCTTAGCCTCCCAAAGTGCGGGATTACAGGCTGAGCCACTGAGCCCAGCTGATACTGAGTATTGATGGGAACAACTAACACTGAAATGAGAGGGAAAGGGAGAGGGAGAATGGCAGGAGGTGGTGTTGCAGAGATAAAAGCAATCACAAGACTCCTTCAGTTGCCCTTGTACATTTTTCAACCTCACGTGAAGTTAGTAGGTTGAGGCTATTGAGTGGCACAGGACAATGGGAGATGAACAAAAGTGAGGTGTGTCCCTTTCAAGTGGAGGAGATAAGAACCCGAGTGTGAGAGTCTGGTCCATCATGCTCTTACCCTGAGAAGTGAATTGTGAAGCCACGTGTTGTGACTGGTGGCACAAGATGGAGTTAACTTAGGTCCTTGAGTCACTCAACAGAGAACAGACTTCCACCTAGACACACATCATCCTATCTACCTGCCTTCCCCAGGAGGCAACTTGGCCACTTACTCTAAGTAGAGTCCCAGCCACTGTCCTTGCCTTGTTTCCTGACATCAACAAGTATCCTCAGCAGCCTCCACCCACCCTCTGCAGCGGTAGCCAAAGCCGCTGCTGTATGCAAATTCAACTAGAGCAGACCAGGGCTCTGGTCCCCCCACTCCAACCATTTCTAGATGCAGATGAAGGATTGTGCGGTGAGACATGGGATCCGGTTTCTCCATCAGCTCCCAGGACAGCTGGATATCACATCCAGAAAGTGCAGAGGAGTTCATGCTTCTGGAGGAAACTTTGGCCAATGAGATGCAGATGAGAAGGAGCTGGAAACTGTATTATGTCCCTTCTCCCCTGTGATAAATTGCTCCATGGTGTGTTGCACTAAAGACATCCTGCATGACAGAGTAAACAAATGCATTTTCTTGTGATGCCGTGGTACCTCAGTAGTGCATCTATGCCTTGGTTTTCTCTCCTGGTCTACCTTACTTTCTTCCACCCACCGTCTTGCTGCCCTGTGAGGCATTGCACCTCACAACAAGCCCTAGCATGTAAGCTTTGCCTCAGGCTCTGTGTTCAGTGGCTAAGACACCTTTGGAGGTGACTCCTTGGGAAACACAGAAGTTCAGGGGGAAGAAGTGACTGAGGATACTTCTTCAAAGAGGCTTGCTGAGCCCCTGTGCAGGAGACAAAAAGGGGAGCAAAAAAAAAATGGCAGAGTTTCTGAACAGCTTAGAAAAAGAATCAAGAGCCACAAACCAAGAAAATGGCTGAGATAACTTTGTTAGATGCTGAGAATTTGTTTCCCCACCTCTGTGATTTCTCTTCTCCCTGACTCTTTTTTCACAAAGATTTGAAATAAAACCTGTAACGTGAAAAGAATGTTCAGACCCACATGCCAAAATAGCAGGGAAGGGAGAGACAGAAGCTACGGGGACTGTATCCCAAACAATAGTCCAGATGAGCTGTAGCTTGCCCCATGACAGTGATTGAGGCAGGAGGAAGGTTGAGGTCCCAGGCATGCAGAAATGCCATGCATGCCAATGATAATGACAAGAGCTGCAGCACCTATGAAGGGCTTCACTGATACTCTGGTTCAAGAAACGTCATATTTCTGTGAATTTTTAAATAAAAATAAATCAGCAGGGCACAGTGGCTCGTGCTTATAATCCCAGCACTCTGGGAGGCCGAGGAGAGATGATTATTTGAGGCCAGGAGTTCAAGAACAGCCTGAGCAATATAGCAAGACCCCCAATTTTTACAAAAAATAAATTAACCAGGTGTGGTGCCATGCATCTGTAGTCCTAGCTTCTCAGGAGGCTGAGGCAAAAGGATCCCTTGAGCCCAGAGAGTTGAGGCTGCAGTGAGCACTGATCATGCCACTGCTATCCAACCTGGACAACAGCAAGAGCCTGACTCAAAACAAACAAATGCCAGGCTTGGTGGCTCAGCCTGTAATCCCGTGCTTTGGGAGGCTGAGTGAGTGAATTGCCTGAGCCCACGGGTTCAGGACCCGCCTGGGCAACTTGGCGAGACCTCATCTCTACAATAAATCAAAAAATTAGCTGGGCGTGGTAGCATGCGCCTGTAGTTCCAGCTACTTGGAAGGCTGAGGCGGAAGGTTCGCCGGAGCCCAGCAGGTCGAGGCTGCAGTGGCCGGGAGCAGCCACCGCACTCCAGTCTGGGTGACAGAGTGAGACTCCAACTCAAAAAACAGACAAACAAATAAATCCATCTCTGCCTCATCAGCCAAGATTGGCAATTAATCCATTCTCAGATAATGAATGGAAGAATTGGGGAGGTCTCCCACCTCCTGTAAGACTCTAAAATGATGCAAATAGTTAATATGTTATTGAGCACTTACTGTATGCCAAATGCTGTTCTACATACTTCATATGTATTAATTCATTTAATCCTCATGACAACATTTTTGGTTAGATACTGTTAGCATCTCCATGTGATTGATGAGGAAACTGATTCATTCGCCCAAGGTCAAGGGGTAATGGAGAAAGATTTCAACTCAACTCTTGAGCTTCTAAGTTCCATGTTATTAACTGATACACTACAATGCATGTGATGTGAGACCTTTACAGTCAAAACAAGAGGAAGGGTGTCTGGTCCTTTCAAGGCCAGCTAAGGTAGCTCTTAGTCTTCCCTGTTAAGTACAATGGGGTCCACTCAAAGGGATAGGCGTTGTTGGAAACCACATGTCTTCTCATGCTGGAGGCCTTGGCCATGAGAAATCGGCTTTAGCTCATGACACAATGGATGGAGGTTCAGCCTACCCAGGACCTTACCACTTCTTCCCATCTCAGAGTCTTGCTGTCTTGGTCCTCCCTCATTCCTTCTTCTTGGTGACTCAGGAAGTTCAATTCTTCTTTTCCAGAATTAATTAAGCCTGTGTCCTTTTCCCCTTTGTTGAATCAGTGTCCACCTCCCACCTCTACCAGTGAAAGACTGCGCTTACATCCATGGGTCAGTTCCACCCTGGGGCAAAGGAAGATGTGAGATCGCTCCTCTCCTGAAAGAAAAGGGAAAATATTTCTTTGTGTTTTCTGAAGAGATTCAGGGTCATGGGGAACTGTTGTAGAGATTTTGCACTGTATGACTCTAGGAGGAACCATTCACATTCATAGTCATCATAGATTTAAATATCAAAACCATCTCTTGAAGACCGAAGCAGAGTTCCTTGAGGAAGGGAAGGACTTTTTAAATTCATAGCAAGGAGTCTTGAGGGTTGGAGGTGGGGCTGGAAGGAGTCCATCATAAAGCAAATGGGGAAAAGCCAAAACATCATTAACTTCTCAATAACTCATCCAGTTACCAAATTAACATTTATCGGTCACTCCTTATGTCTAGGCACCTTTCCAAAGACTTTATATTCATTGTGACAGTCTTCAAAACTATGAAGGAGGCAATATTGTAACCACCATTTTACAGATGAGGAAACCAAGACAGTTATTTGTCCAAAGTCGCATAGCTCATAAGTGGAGAAGATGGAATTTGAACCCAACTTGTCAGCCATGTCTACCCAACTTGCCAGTCCTTGTTCTTACCTTGTTTGGATAAGAAAGGCACACCAGGACTCAACCTTGGGGAAGGAGCAATCAAAAGGGGCCCGTGACCACAAAAGCACACAATTTTTTAAAAACTTTTATTTTTTATTTCAATAGCTTTAGGAAGTACAGGCAGTTTTTGGTTATATATTTGCATTGTATAGTAATGAGGAAGTCTGGGTTTTAAGTGAGCCCACCATCCCCAACTGTATGCACTGTATCCGACTGGTGATTTTTCCTCCCTCCTCTCCTTCTCCACCATCTGAGTCTCCAATGCCCATTATTATCCTCTATGCATTTGCAGATCCTTAATTTAGCTTCCACTTATAAATGACAATTGGAGCCGGGCTCAGTGGCTCAGCCTGTAATCCTGCCCTTTGGGAGGCTGAGGTGAGTGGATTGCCTGAGCCTGCGTGCGGGTTTGAGACCCACCTGGGCAACTTGGCGAGACCTCATCTCTACAATAAATCAAAAAAATTAGCCGGGCGTGGTAGTGCACGCCTGTAGTTTCAGCTACCTGGAAGGCTGAGGCGGAAGGATCGCCGGAGCCCAGCAGGTCCAGGCTGCAGTGGCCAGGAGCGGCCATTGCACTCCAGTCTGTGTGACAGAGTGAGACTCTAACTCAAAAAAAATTTTTTTTATTTAAAAAAAATTTTTAAATGACAATTGGGGAGGTCTCCCATCTCCTTTAAGACTCTAAAATGATGCAAAGAGTTAACATGTTATTGAGCACTTACTGTATGCCAAATGCTGTTCTACATACTTCATGTGTATTCATTCATTTAATCCTCACAACAACATTTTTGGTTAGGTTTTCTGTTTCTGGGTCAGTTCACTTGGGATGATGTTCTCCAGTTCCATCCAACTTGCTGCAAAAGATGTTATTTCATTGTTTTTGTCAGCCAAATAGTATTCCATGGTGCAGATATACCACATTCTCATTATCCACTGATTGGTTGATGGGCATTTAGGTTGATTCCACATCTTCGCAATGTGAATTGTGCTGTGGCAAACACATGGGTGCAAGTATCTTTTTTATATAACAACCTCTATTCCTTTGGGTAGATACCTAGTAGTGGGATGGCTGGATCAAATGGTAGATCTACTTTAAGTTATTTGAGAAATCTCCATACTGCATGTAGCGACAATCCTACCAATGTCCCTTTTCATGGAGTTCCACGGTGGTGGAATCATCCATGGGGAGGCTGTATGTCCAGACTTTTCACAGGCCAGTACCACTGTCACACATGACTTTGCACAAATTGTTTAACATTTGAGAGTCTCAAACTATCTCCCCTGTGAAACCAGGGCTGATGCTCATTGGCTTGCAGAGTGGGGAGGATTAAAGAATGCATCCCATATAAAGTGCCTAGAACATGGATATGTGTGATTTTCCCTTACCATGACCAACTCTCCTCCTTCCTCAACACCCTATCACTGAGTCTGTAAAGAGCCCGCCTTTTCCATTAAATTCCTGGAGTGAGCTTTTTGAAGAGAGACTTAAGCTGGGTTTTATTATCTGATGCAGATAACTTTTCTGATGTGTATTAATCATTTTCATTTGTAAGGTGGGTGGATTTTTATATATCTATATCTAGCTGCTGGGAGGAAAATCTTTAAAACTTCAAGATGGGATTTTTAAGACATCTTTATAAAAAAAAAAAAAGCAAAAGTTTAACCTTCAAGGCAAATAAAACAGAACATGAAGTCTATACTTGAATACACACAATATCAAAAAAATAAAAAATAAAAAAGGCTAAGCCTGTGATTGCAAATGTACAACCTTGACTTCAATTGTTCAGACAGTATCAAAGGATTATTTTCATCTGCATGGGTAGTGGGGGCAGCCCAATGCATCACTGTATGATTTCACAAAATCTGTCCTCATCCCCAACACTGCCACTCTAATAACCCCATTATTAGAGACGCCTCATTCATTCATTTATTCTTTCTCTCTCACATCTACTTTCTTCACTCATTCATCCATCCAAAAATCTCTTCCCAAGTGGTTGCCAGGCATTGTGTTCGCTGCTGAGAGAATAAAAATTATTGACAGATATTTGACAGATGAGCACAGATATCTGCTCTACAGACAGAGACACAGGCATGTTTAGATGATCACAGTAGAAAGTAGGTTTTACCTGTGACATGTTACAAGATGAATAAGAACAGGGGAAAGACTAAGACTTGATTCAAAGGCAAATACGTGAACAATATAATTTTTGTATTTTGCGGTGCAATGAGCAAACACGGGATCCAAAGAACTCCACATTACCTGGGGGTACACAGAAGGCTGGGGGAGAGGGGAGTTCTGAGCTACAATAGGAACTCACCAGCAAACCAGGAAACGAAGGTATCTTAGCATTTCTCTCCCCTGGTAAAAGATGAATTACGCCAGAAGAATAATCCAGGTCATCCCAATCCTCTATTCCTCTATTTGCTTCTGCAGTCTCCAGTTTACCTGATGATTTTCCAGGTCATGGCTGTGAAAGTATACAACCCAGGAACAGTTAAAGCGCAGGTTGGAAAAGACCTCAAGTGTTGTTATGATCTGAACGTTCGTGTCCCTCCAAAATTTCGTGTGTTGAGCCTTAATCACCAAGGTGATAGCATTAAGTGGTGTTGCCCTACACAAAGAGTACCTGGTACTCACTTGTACCCCACAACTCTATAATAAATACAAAATAGAATAACCTTAGAGAGAAAAAAAGAGATGTTGCCTTCAGGAGCTGATTAAGCCATGAGGGCAGAGCCCCCATAAATGGAATTAGTGACCTTATGAAAGAAGCGTGAGGGAGCTCTTTGCCTCTGCTGCCATGTAAGAACATAGCATGAGGCCTCATCTGTGAGACAGAGGGGTAACCTACACCGGACTCCAAATCTGCCAGTGCCTTGATCTTGGACTCCTCAAACTCCAGAACCGAGAAAAAGAAATGTATTTTGTTTTTTGAGTTGGAGTCTCACACCATTGCCCAGGCTGGAGTGCAGTAGTAGCACGTTCACGGCCACCCCAGCGTCGACCTGCTGGGCTCCGTTGATCTTTGAGCCTCAGCCTTCCAAGTAGCCTGAACTACAGGCATGCACTACCACACCTGGATAATTTTTTGACTTATTGTAGAGATGAGGTCTCGCCAAGTTGCCGGGGCTGGTCTCAAACCTGAGGGTTCACACTATCCACTCACCTTGGCCTCCCAGAGTGCTGGGATGACAGGCTGAGCCACCGAGCCCGGCCAGAAATTTCTAGTACTCATAAATTACCCAGTGAAGATATTTTGTTCTAGCAGCCCAAGTAGACTAAGACAAGTGTCTGCTCTAACGCTGCCTTTTACAAATCAGAGACTGTGTGAACAATGCTACGATAAACATACGTGTGCAGGTATCTTTTTTATAGAGTGATTTGAGTTCTTCAGGGTATATTCCCAGTAGGGGGATTGCAGGGTCATATGGAAGGTCGATTTTTAGAGGTTTTAGGAATCGCCACAATGATTTCCACAAAGGCTGCACTAGTTTACACTCCCACCAACCATGCTGTCCATCAAAAGAGGACTGGATTTTTAAAATGTGGTACATATACACAAGGACTATGACGCAGCCATAAAAAAGAACAAAATCATGAATTTCACAGCAACCTGGATGGAATTAGAGTTTACAATACTGAGTGATCTCTCACAGAAACAAAGATCTGAGTATCACATGTTCTCACTCATAAGTGGACCTTAAACAACTATCGTAGTACTATAAGAAAAGGATTGACAGTGGCAGGAAACTATGGGGGGGGGGCGGGGAGGGGAAGAGAGGTGGGATTAACGGTAATCGATATCTGTCTGGGGACGGGGGTGGAGGTGTGTGGAGACACACCTCATCAACAAGGGTACCTGCACAATGCATATTTGTATACCTAACCCTTAACTGTACCCCACAATTTAAAAATAAAAAATATGTAGTAAAATTAAAAAAAAAAAAAAAATCAGAGACTTCGGGCCAAGAGAGGTTAAGAGATTTGCCCAAAGCCACAAAGCACATGAAGACCTAAAACCTAGGCTTCCCCATCCCTCTCGTGGTCTCCCACTCAACACATGGAGAGCCAGCACATGCAACACGGACAGAACAGCTATTAACGTCCCCATTTTCCAGAGAAGAACCAGCATCAGCCAGAACCCCAGGGTCCCGACCCAGGCTCCAGAGCGCGTTCCATTAGGGCACACTGCCGCCTAGGGGCAAGGAAGGCAGGCTCTAGGCAGGTGGCAGGCAGGACCCGGGGTGGGAGGGAAACCCATGCCGGGAGCAGCCTTCCGGGCGACTTCCATCGACTTCTCGCCTCGCCAGGGGCGGCCACCATTCTGCCTCCCGCCGCTGCCCACGCACTTAAAACTTCCTGCACACACCCTCCAGGGAGACTCTTGCGGCTTCCACCGTCTCAGGTTGCCAAACGAAGATAGAGGCTGGAAAGAGGCGCCGCTTGCGCCAGAGGGATCATTTTCCATCCGCCTCATCATGCAGCATCTGGAGCGAGGAAGACCTGTCCCTTTGAAACCGCTGGCAGCCACCTGTGGGTTTCCACAAGGAATCTGTGCATCTTTCAGAGCGTGGGCTAGACGGCGCTCCGTCCTGCAGGCACCCTCCACGCAGCACAGGTACCGGGGGGCGCGGGTGCGGCCCATCCTGTGCCCCATCCCGTTGATGAGTGGTCATTTTTGTGTGACATCATGCCCAGTCTGGCTGTGGAGAGCAGCCGCCCTTTTGAGCGATGCATCATCACGGAGCACGTGGAGAGCGCGGGGGCTCCTACTGCAGACCAAGAGCACGGCCTAGTGGCGAACCCCGAGACAGGCAACTTTCGTCTTCCATCATCGCAGGCGCCTGGGACGCAACACAAACCCTCATTTTAGGTGCGAAATCAAAATCTAGAGACAGGGTCACCACCCCGGCTGAGCAGTTCCGCCAACATCTTTTTAAGGTTTTAGTTTTAATTATTATGGATGCATAGTAGTTGTGCATACTTATGAAACGCATGTGATCTTTTAACACAAACCTACGCTGTGCAATGATCAAATCCGGGTTAATGGGGGTCTCTGTCCCTCAAGCATTTATCATGTGTTTGTGTTAAGAACATTCCAGTTCTACTCTTCTAGTTATTTTGAGATAGACGATAAACGGTAGTTAACTATCGTCACTCAATTGTGCTGCAAACACTCGTTCTTAATCTTTCTGTCTATGGTTCTACTTTTTTTTTTTTTTTGAGTCAGAGTCTCACTCTAGAGTGCAGTGGCACACTGCGCACGGCCACCGTGGCCTTGGCCTGCTGGCCTCATTTGATCTTTCCACCTCAGCCTCTCAAGTAGCTGAAACTACAGGTGTGCGCTACCACACCCAGCTAATTTTTTTATTTATTGTAGAGATGAGGTCTTACCATATTGCCCAGGCTGGACTTGAATCCCTTGGGCTCAGGCAATCCTCTCACCTCCACCTCCCAAAGTGCTGGGTTTACAGGTGTGAGCCACTGCACCCAGCATTTCTACTCATTAACCAACCCATCTTTATCAACCACCCGCTTCACACACGTTTCCCAGCCTCTGATAACCACCATTCTACTCTTTCTCCATGAGTCCTTTTTTTTTTAGCTCCCATGTATGCTTGAGAACATGAGATATTTGTCTCTCTGTGCCTGAGTTAATTAACTTAACATAATGTTTACTCCAGTTCTATGTTTTTTCAAATGACAAGCTTTTATTCTTTTTTATGACTGAATAATATTCTATTATGATTATGATTATTAACCATTTTTTTTAGTCAATTTCTCACTCTCACCTAGACTGGAGAGCAGTGACACAATCATGGCTCACTGCAACCTTGACCTCCTGGGCTCAGGCGGTCCTTCTGCTTCAGCATCCAGAGTAGCTGGAACTACAAGCCTGCGTCACCACACTCAACTAATTTTGTTTTTGTTGTTGTTGTTTAGAGACAAAGTCTCCCTTTACTGCCCAGACTGGCTTCCAACTCCTGGGCTCAAGCAATCCTCCCACCTTAGCCTCCCAAAAGGCTGGGATTACAGACACCACACCCAACATCCATTGTGTATTTATTCCACATTTTAAAAAATCCACTCATTCATTGAGAGACACTTCCGTTAATTTCCTATCATGGCTATTGTGAATAAGCCTGCAAAAAAACATGGGAGTGCGGGTATCTCTTCCACATTTTAATAGTCTTGTATGCGCAGACCCTGAGCCAGTCTTCAGAGTTAATCATGAACAGAACACAACAAGAGATGAGATGCAAGTGATCTGAATAGAATCTGATAGAGACCAGAAGAAAGAAGTCAAAACACCTGGGATACTCAGCAGTTTGTAATCAAGTCAACAAATCTTTAGCAATTTTGCCCCCTCTTTGGTCACTTGTGCAAAATAGCTTCCTCTGACAAGTCTAAAGAGCAAATTGGGTCAGAATAATTCACTTTTTTAATTATATATTTCAATAGATTTAGGGAGTACAAGTGATTTTTGGTTACATGGATGAATAGCGTAGTGGTATTAAAAAAACGAAACATAGAAGTCTGGGCATCACCCGAATAGCGTGCATTGGACCCGTTAGGTAACATTTCATTCCTCCTTCTCCCTCCCCACTTCTGAGTCTCCAATGTCCATTATAATATTCTAGATGCATTTGCAGACCCACGGCTCAGCTCCCACTCATAAGTGAGAACATGAGGCTTTCTGTTTCTGAGCTGCTTCACTCAGGATAATGGCCTCTAGTTCCACAGGATATTCTTGATATAGTTTTAATTGTCTAAAGCAGTTGTTCTTAGCTCTTCTGATGTCGCAAATCTTCTGAGAATCTGGTGAAATCTATGCTCTCACTCCCCTAGAAAATGCACCTAGTTATATGTAGCAAAATACTGCATATAATTTCAAAGAGTTCCCAATTCTATGGTGCTCCTCCAAGTGTTCAGCTAAGAGTCCCTGTTCTAAGAATCTATTTCCCCTGGTCACTTGACAATCTATTCTTTAGGACAAAATGGTAACACTTTCCACTTTAAAGGACTATAGCATTGACTTAAAGATACGTGCAATTCATTAATGAAATAAGAGAAATTCTCAAGCACCTGCAATATACTCAAAGCTACTCTACAAGTTGGCAAGGGATACAGAAGTGTAACCTGCACCCCCTCACATAGAGGGTCTGGATAAGACAGATATTTAGGACCAGGCTGTGAGCTCACATTCTGGTTTCATCACCAGGATGGTCACTTGACCTCTCTGAGCCTTGGTTTTCTCACCTGCCTAATGGGAGTGATGATTGTAATTCCCTCACAAGGCTCTTCTGGAGATTAATGTAAATCGCAGTGTCTGGCAGAGACTAAGAGCTCAATCAATAGTTTTTATTGTCAACATTACAAGTAGAGTAAATTATTTAAGCCATCCAATGGCAATTTACCCATCACCCACTATTTGGCAAGTGACTAATACTAATGTTGGGAAACAGGTTTGGCCAGGTACCTGGTTGTAGAGCCGGACCCTGGCTTCCAAAGTTTGGTCCAAGGACAGGCAGCAAAGGTATCACCTCGGAGCTTGCATGCAGGGTCTCAGGCCCCTCCCCAGACCTACTGAAACAGAATTTCCATTTTAACAAGATCCCCAGGCAATTTTCATACACTTTAAAGTTTGAGAAGTCCTGCTGTAGATTTTGAAGAAAGAGACTAACTCTGAAAATATTGTCTAGATGGATTCAGAACCAGCTTGACGCAAATTCTCTTTGTTTTACAGATGGTCAGTTTTTAAAATTCATAATATTATTGAATGATGAATTAATGGATAAATGAATGCATAAAATAATGGTTATAATGATTAAGTGGGATAACAAATTAAAACGTCTTCAAAAAGTGCTTGTCACAGAGTACACACTCCAGAAAGTTAATGTCTTCCCTTTACTTTAGTTGAATAAGCATTCTTTGTGCCCCAAATATATGTAGACAGTGGATGAAGATGATAGATCTCCCAGGTTGACGATGGGAATACGGGACATCAATTGACATGAACAAGCTAAAATAGTTATGAGGAAAAAGGAGGTAACTTATGTTAATTAATTCAATAGCTGTCCTTAGCCTTGATCTTTTAAATCAGATAAAATGAAGCATTATTATTTATGAGAAAGCTCAAAGATGGCTTTTGAGTTTCTCTCTGTTCAGATTTACATTTCACTCTTTTTTTTTTTTTGAGTCGGAGTCGCACTCCATCACCCAGGCTGGAGTGCAGTGGCATGCTCACGGCCACCCCAGCGTCAACCTACTGGGCTCCGGCAATCCTTCCACCTCAGCCTTCCAAAATAGCCAGAACTATAGGCACACGCTACCATGCCCAGCTAATTTTTTTTTTTTAATGTATTGTAAAGACGAGGTCTCACCAAGTAGCTGGGGCTGGTCTCGAACCCACGGGCTCAGGCAATCCACTTGCTTCAACATCCCAAAGTGCTGGGATTACAGGCTGCACTCTTTTTAAAATAATTCTGAAGGTGAGACACTCTGCTTTCTGAGTAAAATTTTATTTTGTCTCTTGAAGATGCTCACTTTTGTGGCCCCTCTTTGTAATGTGCATGTATCCCTGGGGGAAGAATGTAACAGGACTGGTTTGTGACATTGCAAAAGGTGTCCCCCCAAGCGCCCCTCCTCTGTAGACAAGGCAGGGGAGAGACGCACATTCATCAAGGGGGACCAGAAATTTCCAGATCTTCCTTTTGGAGAGCCGATATTATTGGAAGCTCTCTGGTAAACTGAGGTGGTCACAGAGGGTTCCCTGGCAGGAAAGAGAACCATAGTGGAACACATCATAGAGGAAGAGCTGAGGCAACTCGTCTCAATCCCAAAACTGAGGGGAGGGTCTGGGCTGAGAAAGCTGGTGTTGGGATGGTGTCTGAAGGGGCCAGAGGTCTACCCTCCGGCTGAGACAGGGTCTTTAAGAACAATGAGAGACAATGCCCAAAGGCAGGTTAGAGAGAGTTCTAACTCAGTGATCTATCTTGAGACATCCTCTGTCCACACAGGGACATGGATCCACAAAGAGATTCTCGCAAAAGTGTGCAAGGATATGTCAGACTGTGGGACCCACTGGCAGAAGCCGTTCAGCCGAATGCCACGATGCCACCGTGGGCTAATCAATCTCCAGTTCCCTTTCTACCTGGCGTTTATGAGCAGGACACATTCCGTGGGAATAAATGAGCTTCTGGAATTGAACAAAACCAGTCTCTGCCCTGCAGAGCCCAAAGTCTAGCAGAGGAGAGGTGGGCATGCAAAAACAGAAATGAATAATTGCAGCGGGGGTCATTATAATCTTTTCCCACCAAGGACCCTGTGGCCTGGATAAGGTTAAAGCATTTGAGGAAGGTCACAGAGAGTGTAGGTGGCAAAGCCAAGAGTCACATCCAAATCGAATCTCAAACTCTGCTCTTGTATAAACTATCCACCCACCACACAGAGTCCTTCTAGGGAGGCGGAAAACCACGCAAACAACTTCTTTTTTAAGTATAAATTCAGTTCTAAACAGAAGGACCATCGACATTCTTCAGGAATACACAAGAGAAGTCTAGTTTGATGAAGAGACGTCTGGGAAATAGCCCACTCTCTGAACCACGCCTTGGAGAATTGGGGCAGCCAGGGAAGGTAGAGCTGCCAGGACACGGAAGGGGTTGTAGGCTCAGGACAGCCTGCTCTAGCTGAAGCTTGAGGATGAAGTGACCGTGAGGCTATAAACGTAAGTGAAGACCAGGGACCAAGCACAGTGGCTCACACCTGTAATACCAGCTCTTTGGGAGGCCGAAGCAGGAGGATTGCTTGAGCCCAAAAGTTTGAGACCATCCTGGGCAACATAGCAACACCTCGTCTCTCCCAAAAATAAAAAATAAATTAGCCGAGCATGGTGGCGTACGCTTGTAGTCCCAGTTACTTGGAAAGCTAAGGTGGAAGAATTTTCTGAGCCCAGGAGGTCGAGGCTGTGGTAAGCTGTGATCATGCCACTGCACTCCAACTTGAGTGATGGAGTGATACCCTGACTTAAAAAATATATATAAGTTAAAGACAGATCTCTGGGGGATTTGAGGACTGCCCTAAGAACTTGAATTAAGTTGGGTGATAGTAGGAAGCAACTGGGGCTTTGGAAGGGAGCCATACTTTGGCCTTTGTTTAAGAAGAATTTCCCTGGGACCACAGGAAAGATGGTTTGAGGTACGAGTGAGATTGGAGGCAGGAGACTAGTAAGATCTATCACAGAAAAAAAGAACTGAGTATCACATGTTCTCACTCATAAGTGGACCTTGAACAATAATTGTAATACTGTAAGAAAAGGATTGGTAGTCATGGGAAACTGCCGGGGCAGGGGGAGCACACCTCATCATTAAGGGTACCTGCATAATGAACATTTGTATACCCAGCCCTGACTTGTACCCCACATATTTTAAATAGTTTTTTTTTTTTAAGTGTGGAAATTCCTTGTCCCTTCTCCCATATCTGGCCCCAGTCATCTTTTCACCCATCTCCTTCATAATATCCTTTGCAATAAACCGGTTATTATAAGTGAAGTATTCTGAAGTCCTATAAGTCAATCTAGCAGATTAGTCAAACCTGAGGTGGGGGTCCTGGGAATCCCAATGTATAGCTGGTCAATCAGAAGTACAGATAAAACTATATGGGCCTTTTTGATCTGCATGTGGGGAGGGGGCAGTTTTGTGGGGCTGGGTTCTCAACCTGTGGGATCAAACACTATCTCTAGGGAGATATTGTGAGAATTAAATTAGAGGATATCCAACTGGTAACTTGCTTGCTTGAATTGTACTCCACATCTTTAAAATAAAAAACTTTTTTTAAAAAGGAAATATGTAAAGAAGAGAAAAGAGGAAAAAAAGAAATATGAGAAGAAGAGAGAGAGAAAAAAAAAAAAAAGAAGACAGTCCCGAAACCTGACCTAGACAATGGAGAAGGGGAGAAATCCTTGGAATCTTGAGGTGAGATAGACATGCCCTAGAGTCTCATTGGAGCAGGGGGAAAGGGAGGAAGGCGGATGACCATGATTCCAAGATTTAAACCTTGTTAGGTTTGACACCAGTTGAAGAAAAGGAGAAGTTGGAAAAGAGGGGAAACCTTCTGAGAACTGGCAGCCTCTGGAGCTATCTGCCTGGTGACTTGCCTGGTGACTTGTCTTCTCCTAGTGACCCAGCAAGAAAATACTCTAAAACCTAAACAGTGCCCAGGAAGTTCCGAGAGTGAATACTCTAAAACCTAAACAGTTCCCAGCAGTTCCATTAGATATGTTCCATCAGCCTGAGACACAAGGGACCTTTTGCCAAGGTGCAGGAGATCAGAGAAAAATGTCTATGGAAACCCTAGGAAATGAATATACCCAGTATGTGGAGAGAGAACACCCGCAGAACAAAGCCAAGAAAAGACATGGAAAAAAAGACAGAGCTCTGAGGGATTCTTCTGAATCCTTGGTTCTAGCCATGTCTGAAGCCAGACCATAGCTGGACTCTACAGATGCAGAAATGTTTGGTTCCCTTGCTGCCCTAGCAATTCTCAGTAAGCTCTCTGCCATGGCAAGTCAAAGAGACCCAGTTATTCCTTCCTTTGCACCTACCAGTGATGCTATGGGGAGCTGAACTTACCACCAATTTGCCAAGAAGAGAAACAATTTACCAAGAATCATGGCCAACCACACAAAGTTCCCACAGTGACGATACTGAGGTCTTTTGAAATTATGATCAGAGTCAGCTTCTGTATATACTTAATTTATTCAGCGTATTAAACAAACTTAACCATCTCTGCAAAGGGTAACTAGGCATTTTCCTTAGCTCTTATGATGAAGGCTTGATTAAAATTAAAATTATACAACCAGATGCCACAAATATTGCTCTTTAGTAGGAATCTTAATGAGAAGCTGTTAGCCCAAATCCTTTTGAGAATTTGAAGTACTGGATTAACCTTTATCCCTTAAAAAAAAAAAAAGAAAAGAAAAAAAAAGAAAGTTTGCAAATATTTATATAGCAATTATCAGATTTAAGTTAAACGTATACTTTTTCTGTGACTGAGTCATCAGATTACATTCCCATCTGCGACTGTTTGCCAAGGAACTATTTCCAATAATATTATTTTAATGATTCCACGAATCATTGACCTGTAACCTTGGGACTATAAATATTTGTTTTAAGAAACCTCATGTGCCAGAATGTTTAACTGTAGGGAAGCACATTCATTCACTTAAAGCTGTCATCCGTGTTTGCCATAAATGGACAATTTTCCTGATCAGCTTTGTGATAATTAACAAACTGCCTATGACCTCACTCTCTAGATCTAAATATCTCAGTAGTATAAACTTGAGGCAGATTTTACCAGAATTAGGAAAATATCTATAGGAATCTCTTCTTCTCAAAGTTATTTTCAAGTATATACATATATATATATATATATATATAAAATGACCTAAAACATTAACTTTCAAGCATGACAGAATTTGCAGGCAACACTCACCAGTGAATGCTAAAACTAGTGGTGAAAGTTGAAGAGTAACAGGATATTGACATGCATTTCAAATAACCTCCCCAGAATAGTAATTTTGGAGCGGACAAACTTGGCAGAAATCGCCTTAGCCTGGCAGAAATCGCCTTAACCAAGTGATCAAAGTTAACATCCCCAATTACAGAAAAATTGACATCACGTGCATAAAGCATAGTGAAGAATAAAACATCACTTCTGTGGTCTTTTCTGTCAAAAAGAAACCTAAATCTAACCACGAGGAAGCACCAGGCAAATTGGGAAAAATCTACAAAATAATTGGCTTTCACTTTTCAAAAATATAAATGTCACGGAAGACTTAGGAACTGTCCCAGATTAAAGGAGGTTAGAGAGCTGTGACAATGGAATGCAACACATGATCTGGGATCGTATTTTGCTACTAAGCACATTATTGAGACGGTGGGGAGAAGGGTACAATGTTGGTGTTGTATCCGTGTTAATTTCCCGATTTTGATGTTATGTAGAAGAATGGCCTTGATTTTAGGAAATACAAACTGAAGCATTTAGAGACAAATGGGAGTCATATCCACAACTCACTCTCAAAGGATCAGACAAAAACATGTAATGGGAGAAGAGCGAGCAAGAGACCTTCCTACATGCAAACATCCATCTCAAGATTTGTTCCTAGATAACCCATACCTGTTGATATAAGGAGTGATCTAAGAAAGCAGACTCTAAAAAGGAATTTTGAATCCGTATCACCGGCAGCTAGCAAAGAGGACCCATCACTGATAGCACACGGAGTACTGACAGTCTCTTGCAAAGTAGCAAGAGTGCAATTGTGAAAACATTTACTGGAGGTGAACTGAGATTGTAGAGAGTTGCACTGTCCAGTTCGGTAGACTCTGGTCACATGTGGCTATTAAGTACTCAAAATGTGGCGATGGCAGAAGAGATCAAAAGGCACAAAGAAATGGGCATGCTAGAGTACCTATACTATTTCAGGCTAGAAACCTATGCACCATGGGATTGTCTGAAGGACTCTCCTTAGAGAGGCACCAGCATTATTCAAAAACTCAATGGTGGCTCTCCAATGTAGGCCTGAGAGGAAGGCTGAGAGTGGGAAATGCTGTTACTTATCTGGGCTCCCTGGTAAAAATTAGAAATGATAGGATCTTGAAATGCTAAGGGCCAGGTGTTGGCACTTTTTCATCGGAAGCAAGGTGGGTGTAATTATCATGATGAATGGTCAGATCAGATGATAGCCAACATGGCCACAAAGAATATTCATTACGGAGGAGGCACTAAACAAGTAGACAGAATGACTCAGCCTGTTGACATCACCCAGGCTGCATTACCAGCCATTCATTAGTGGACCAAAGAAAACATAAATGAAACTGCCATGGAGACAGGAACTGTGGCTATGAATGAGGTCAACTGTATCTAATAAACTCACCAATCTGATAAAGTGACTGCAACAGAGGACAACATTGGACCCCTGATATGTCATCATCCTCATCCTGGGAACCAACCAGCAACTTGGAGGCAAGTTGACTATACTGGACTCCTTCCACCTGGAAGGGACACCTGTTCATCTCAAGTAGAATCAATATATATTCCAAGTATGTGTTTGCCTTTCCTGCCTGCAGAGCTTCCATCAATACTATCACATGAGGGCTTATAAAGTATTTGATCTACAAGCATGGGTCTTGCATAATATCCACAGTGGACTTAATTTACCACAAAGCAGGTACATCAGTAGGTCCTAACCCGAAGATCTGCCAACTCTGTGTATACTACATCACCCTGAAGCTTCTGGACTGACTGAGCAATGGAATGGCATCTTTTAAGGAGGAGCTGAGACACCAACTGGAAAGAATATCCTTTGAGGATGAGGTACCATCTCCCAGAATGCATTATGCACTCTAAACCAAAAGTCTTATGTGGTTGGGTTCCCAATCCATGGGTCCAGAAACCAAGAGATGGAAAGACAAGCGACTCACTTAGCATCACTCCCAGTAACCCACTGGGGTAGCCTGCTTCCTATTCCCAATGTTCTAGGATCTGTGGATAGTAGTTCTTGACTTTTGGAGAGAATGATTCCACCACACAGTAAAAGTCATATTAAATTTTATGAATTGCCTTCTACTCTGACACTTCAGAATCCTCATCTCAAGAAACCAACAAGCAAAGACCAACACTTTAGAATCCTCAAGAGACCAATAGATCACTATGCTGGCAGGGGTATCATTGGTTATGATCATTAGCATGGGTAGAGCTATTGTTATGGAGCAGAACAGATGGAAATAAACTTAGCCAGATGATTCACTTGGAGTTTTCTTAGTACTCCCTAAACCCTACTTTGATGGTAAATGGGCAAGTTTATCAGCTACAGCCTGAGAAGGATTTGGTGACATGGTGACCAGAAATTCAGACTCCTCACTGGTAAGGATCTGAGTAATAGTACCAAGCAAGCCATTTAGGCCCTCAGAGATGCTAGCCAGGAGAAAGGGAAATCTATATATATAGTAGGGATGGGTGGTGATAAATATCAGTTGCAGCCAGCTTTTGCATCAGGGGCTCCAGTTCATATCACCAACTTCCTTCAAACAAGTTTCTCCCAGGAAAGAGGCCCACCAGAATCCTAAAGGAGTCTTTCCTGGGAGGAAAGAGCCCCTCCCCAACTCAAGACATTACCGCTGCTAGCAAAAGCACACAGGTATATCCAGACAGCTCCTTGCCTCGACTGTACCATGTAACTCTCTCTTTCGGTATCGGAATCTCATTATCAACACCTTGGATGACATATTGGAGGGCTTCCTCAGCCATTCTGAAGCAGGTGCAAACCCAGAAGATGCATGTTAATACCCATGTGTCAACCTTTCCTGGGTGGGAGATGATAACCAGTGAATGTGAATGCACGTTCCCATTTTCACTTCTCAGACAGAAAATTCCCACATTCATTCTAAGGGTACCCAGTAAAATCAAGCTCGAGTTGCCTACAGCACTCACCAGCTCAATTAATCACTTATTTGGGCTTTCTCTCTTGTTTTTCTATTTTTAATTCCCCATTCTGGCTCCTTTAGATCACTTTTCTAAATAAACAAACAAAAAAAACCTGTACACAAGCCCTTGTCTCAGGCTCTGCATTTGGGAGGAATGCAAATTAAGGTTAAAGGAAACTTTCAAATGCTAGCCTGGGAAATATAGGGAGACCCCGTCTCTATTTTTTAAAAATACAAAAATTAACTGGACATGGTGGCATATGCCCATAGTCTCAGCTGCTTGGGAGGCTGGGGTGGGAAGATCCCTTGAGCCCAGAAGTTTGAAGCTGCAGTGAGCTATGACTGGACTGCAGCCTGGGTGTCAGAGCAAGAGACTCCGTCTAAAGAAAATTAAATTAAAATAAATTTTTAAAATTTCAAATGATGTGGACACATGCTCCTCCTAAGTCTGTGTAATACCTTTCATTTGATCAACAAGCTCTCTGGAATAAATGCTATAATTCATAGGCTCGATTCTTGCTGTGAATTTATAGGCATGGTTGTAGGCTGACTGTTTCTCCCATGCAATCAGTCTGCAGAAGACCATGACAGACAGGTCCAATGAGAAGACACAGACTGAAGGAAAAGCAAGTTAATTCTGCCCTCCACGCAGGAAGGCCGGTAAGCACCAGACTCTCCCTACATGACTTGCCCCTGCTTATGAAAAGTCATCTTCGTGATGAAAACAGCAGCATCCACCCAACTGATCCCTCTCACGTTCCCTGACCTTACCAGTGTAATGCTGTGCACTGTGCAAACTTTTAAAGGAAGAAGTGAAAAAAAGTCATTTTATTAAGCCAAAATATTAAACATGAATTTTACCAAATCTCTAGATCTAATTACTACTTTGAAAGAAATATGGGCCGGGCACAGTGGCTCAAGTCTCTAATCCCAGTACTTTGGGAGGCTGAGGCGAGAGGATTGCCTGAGCCCGGGGGTTTGAGACCAGCCTGGGCAACTTGGTGAGACATCACCTCTACGATATATCAAAAATTAGCTGGGCGTGGTAGCATGTGCCCGTAGTTCCATTTACTTGGAAGGCTGAGGCGGAAGGATCGCCTGAGCACAGCAGGTCGATGCTGGGGTGGCCGTGAGCATGCCCCTGCACTCCAGCCTGGGTGACAGAGGGAGACTCTGATTCAAAAAAAAAAAAAAAGAAAGAAAGAAATATGAAAATAGAGGAACATGTTAGAATACAATCCATTGAAACTAGAATATGGAAATACCTAAAAGAAAGATGACCCAGTTTCTTAAATGAGAAACTGACAAGAATAAAAGATCATGAGAGAGCAAAAGTGAGTGAGAGACAGAGAACGATCAGAGATTAAATGAAGATGAAGAAACACATAAACAAATGCAATGTATTCACTTATTCAAACAAAAGCAATTGTAAAAAGACTTTTTTAGTAAATCAGAAAAAATCGAAAGCTCTATATTTGAGGATATTAAGGAATCATTCTTAATTTTTAGGATTGATGATAGTATTGTGGTTACTTTTTTTTTCTAAGACTTGCTTTTTATAGATATTGAAGTGTTTACAGATGAAAGAATTTGATGTATAGGATTTGCTGAAAAATCCCACCACCATGGAGTTAAAGAAAAAAAGGGTGGTGGGGTACCGATGAAATGAGATCGACAAAGTAGGGATAATTGTCAGAATGGATGGATATGTGAGAGTTTATTATTCTTTTATGTCTGTTCTCATACAGATTTAGAGAATGCCCATAAAAAAAAAAAGAAAGAAAGAAGAGAGGAAGAAAGGAATGAACGAGGGACAGAGGGGAGAGAAGAAAAAAGGGAGGGAGAGGGAGGAACGTTGTAATTTTAAAACTATCAAAGGTTTTGTTGTTGTTTCTCTGAAGATGGCATCTTGATATCACCTTTGGTTGCAGACTGCGACCAAATGAGAATAACAATATAAACACTGATGGCGATGATAATGATGATGATGGCAAACATCCTATTCGTGAATGGACTGGGAATGAGGAACCAAACTGCTTCACCAAATGATGTCAGCCACTGTGTACATTGCGATCTCTGGTGGGTGGGTCTCAAGCTGCAGCTGGACCCCAGCAACTCTTAAACAGTCGTTTAAGTGGGTCATGTGTGCGCCCTTGTTCAATAAGTCCCCACAGAAGATGGGTGGATAGAAAAGGTGATAGCAGGAAACTGATCAGAGAGAGAAGGAGGTTCCCTAAGCACACTCCTTGTCTCTCTGTTCAGGTGGAGGAATTTCCTCGTTGGTAACTTAGAAGGAAATAACTGGATCTCCACAATTTATTCATTCCTTTTTTCTTCTTGGGGAAAAGCAGCCCCAGGCAATAGGGTCAAGAACTTGAACAAAATTTGAGGACACAGAAGTCACTAAAAAAATTGTAAGAAAAGAAATGGGGGTTGCGTATCTTATATTTCTCTCTTACCTTCAGTCTTCTGTATCTTCTGTTCTTTCCGCCTAGAATGCTCAACCCCTCACTCTCCACTTCTTCTCTTGATTAACTTCCACTCATTGTTAAAAACCCAGCTTCCATGTTACTTCCCCCAGGAAGTCTTCTTTGACTGTTTCAGTATTTATAACCTGCATTGTTTTCTCAGTCCATGTTCATTCTCAGTTCATGTCTTCTCACTAGATTGTAAATCCATGAGTACAGGGACACTATCTACCCTGGTTATCCTTGAATCCCAGTCTCCACCTGACATATAATAGTACTGAATTAATAATTTTAATATGAACTATTGAATTGGATCATTAATGTCCCAACAATACAGTTAAGGAAGGAGCTGAGGTCAATGGTCCTCTGCAAAGAAGGACGGACAGGCTGTAAGAATAGGAGAGGATCAAACATGGCAGCTGCATGGGCAGGTGCTCAGTAAGTGTCTACTAAATTGGAGTCTGAGTCTCTTTCTTCCTCCTTCTGCTCTAAACACTATTACCCAAGCATAAGCCACGAACTTCTTCCCCAAAGAAGATGACCTTGAGCTGGTGACCGTTACACCTATGAGAATCTTCTGGTCCTAGAAAGGTAAATGATGATAAGACACATTCATGCTGTCAAGGGATAGAGTCTGGTGCACAGAGATGCACTGTGGTGGGTGGGATAACTCTAGCTTTTGTCTTCCCAGCACACATTCTCAACCCTGTTATTCTGGCCCATTCATTCATCCACTAAATACTTACTGAGTGGGTACTGTGTATCTGGCACCGTTCTAAATTCTGGAGAAAGAGCAAGAAAAAAAAACCAAACAAATAAAAATCCCTGCCCCGGTTAGCTCATAGTATAATGGGAGAGAGAGAGCCACTGCACACACACAAAAAACATTACAGAAAAGTGAATTATTTAATATTCAGGGGCACTGTAAGTGTCGTGGAGAAAATATAAACAGATTAAGAGAGGACAGGGCACCAGAAGGGCTGCAATTTTACAAGGGGTGCTCAGAGCAATCTTCACTGAATATGGGATAGGAAGGATTGGGGGAGGAGTGTTCCTGGCAAATAAAACTACTGGTGCAAATTCCGTGCACAGGGAGCATGCATGGCAGGTTTGCGAAATAGCAAGGAGGCCCATTCAAAGACAACAGGAGTGGGAAAGGGAAGAATACTTGAGAGGGTAGAACAAACAGGCTGAGGAATTAAATCTGGTCATAGCATGAGGATGCTGGTTCCTGCTCCAGGTGGAATGTGGGAACCTTTGAACTGTTTAGAGCACAGCAGTGACATGGTCTTAGAATTTACAGGACATTGGTACTGACTTAGAAATTCACAGAAACTGACCCCTGGACAAAGAATAGACCAGAATGGGCAAAGGCCAAGGCGGGAGTCGGCTGCAAGCTGTGGTGAGCATCTAACTGGAGATGGTGGCAGACAGGTAGGTGGCGGCTGTGGAGGAAGAGTCGAGTGGACATCCTGTCACAATCGGTGTGGAGTGTAAAAACAAAGAGATAGCAAGCTGACTCCACAGGTGGCCCCCGAACAACCAGAGGGATGATGGTGCCAGTAACTGACATGGGGGAGCCCAAGGGTGAGTGGAGTTGGTGAGGATCAGGAGTGCAACGATGGCCTTGTTGGGTCCGCCTTCCTGGCTCTTGGGAGGATTCTTCCTCTTCTCCATGTAGTGCCGGTGGGCTCCTCCGTCATGGTAAGGAACAGCACAGACTGGCGACCCGGGCTGCCAAAGCCTCTGTTATTGGTTTAGAAATGGGATCTAGCCCTGGCAGTGCCAGACATATTCTGCCAAGGGATCGATATGCAGGTAGCCAAGTTCTCTTCCTACGAGGTGACTAAGCTGGGAAACAGAGAGCCTGGAGCTGTCAAAAACTGCCCAGCCTGACCCATGGAAAGAACCTGCCTGTGAAATGAATTCAGAAGAGACAAGCAGAACAAAGAGGTGAAGAGAAAGCTTGTTTATTGCATATTTTTTTGGAGTTAATGAAGTCTCTGACCATTTATTTTCTTTTTTTTAATTTTAAAATCGTGGGGTCCATGTGAGGGTTTGTTAATAAGTATGTTGCGTGAAGGCGAGGTTTCAGCTTCTAATGAACCCTCTCCCCCCATAGTAGTGGGCATGATACCCAACGGGCGGTTTAGTATCCCTTATCCCCCCTCCCTCCTTCCCTCCTTCAGCAGTGCCCAGTGCCTGTTGTTCCTGTGTGTGCCCAATGTTTAGGAGCCACTTATGAGTGAGAATACGCAGAATTCAGTTTTTCGTTTCTGTGATAATTCACTTAGAATGATGG
>CAUYQG010101782.1:0-11678 GCA_963574415.1 Tarsius wallacei
TTTATGTCTTTTTGCCCACTTTTTAATGGGGCTGTTTATTTTTTTCCTTTAAGCACATTGGAGTTCCTTGTAGCTCCTGGATGTTAGACCTTTGTCAAATATATAGTTGGCAAATTTTTTTTACCATTCTGTGGACTGAATTCCCACTCTCTTGATGGTCTCTTTTGCTTTGCATAAGCTATTCAGTTTGCTGAGGCCCCACTTGTCTATCTTATCTCTTATGAATTTTGGGGTTTTGGTCAGGAATTGGCTGACTATTCCAATTTCCTTAGTGTAACTATGCTCACTCATTTTCACCACTTGGCACTTTAAAATTAAGTGGATTTACTATATTTCTATCAACAATTATTATTCATGTGTGCATTCATCATGAAATTGGTTCAAACAAAATTCACTCATTTAAGTAGGATGTTCTCAGTTCTTCAGGCAAGAACCTAACAATTATTTCATTTTCCACTTTAAAAAATAAAATTCATGTGCAGTTAATAAAATAATTGAAGATGTCAGAAATTAGGGCAATCCTTTGAAAGACAAGAAGTTACTTCTTCTAAAGGATGGACTAGGAATTTGGTAAGAAATAAAATGCTCATCCAGCTTTAAATTCTGCTCCAAACCCAGATCTTCAATACTAAATTGTTATTTTATTCTTCACCTTAATCATTTTTCCTTGTCTTTAATATTTTTTATTTTCTTTTTTAATTCACCGAGTCATAGAAAATAACTCTAAACCTGTATGTAAGCCTAGGGTGATAATTTTAAAACTAGTCGAAGGGAAACTATAAATTGCTTATTTTATTTTTTTACTTATTACCGTTCCTTGGAAAAGAAAGACAGTGGCAGAGACATCAAGGATCTTCGAGTTCAATTTATTATAGTGACAAGTAAACTCGGGCCTGGAGAAATGAAGCAAGTATCAAATAAAACAAATGCCTAGCAGAGCAGAGTGGACAGCAAAGTGTCCCTCTCTGGAGTAGTGACTATACACACTGGCCAGCATCCTCTGTGGTTTCCAGATCCAATGTATCCTTGTTCTGTGATTCTTTAATCTGAAGGCAAACAAACTTGTAGGTCTTTTCTGTCCACATAAATGAAAATTTAAGAAAGCAAATGTCTCCATTAATATGATGGGAAACCCCCAAAACTCAGAATTATTTTTTGGAGGGCAGGCCCCTTATCGTATAGGCTTCCCGTGCTAAGGTAAGTGTTCTAGGAAACTGTGGGCATCAGTGTACCAGCTAGCATCATTGTGAGAGGCTGCATTAAGTTTCTGTGAATTTTTTTTTTTTAGATTATTTCAGTGCATTTGCCCATTTCATGATGGGTGATTTACAAGCGACCCTGCCCACCCCACACTGAGTGTTCGGCGGTTTTTGACTAAAAACAACACGACCCCTGTGTCCCACACACCCACTTTAGTAGAGCAGCTTTTTTTATTTCTTTGTTTCTCTGGATGAAAAAAGTCCTCAAAGAGAAACGTTTTGCTGATGCAGGAGAAGTGAAACAAAAAACAGCAGAAGCACTGTAAGTCTTCAAAATCGACGAGTTTGAAAAGTGTTTTGAGTTGTGGGAAAGCGTTTTGACAGGTGTATTGCATCCATAGAGAGTACTTTCAGGTTACTGAATTGTAAACATGTAAGAGTAAATACACAAGTTTTTAATAAGTAAATTCAGGATTTTTTGGGTCCCCCCCTCATAAAAGGCCTCTGATAATTTTTTACTTTAAAATCTTTGAGATAGAAAATTAAGCAAAGAGAACTTGTCCTTGGCACATTCATGGCTGCCTGCTCACGTTCCATCACTTTTCTTTCTCCAGTAAGGTCTCACCCTCATACTTTCTGGAAGGAGGCATGGAGACCACTCATCAGAAATTCAGGTGTGAAACTTCACAACTGGGGACATGCAATCTTCTCAAGGAATGTCTTTACAGCGATGGAATATCTGATAGTCATGATTGTAATTTTAGACCAAGAATCCTTCCTTAATCCATTATGTCACAAATATTTATTGATATGCTTATTTTATGTCCTTCTTATTTCCAAAGGATTTATGGCCATTCCATGCCCCATAGAAAGCCTAGGTTTCTGCCCAGGTTTAAGGTAAGTCTTTTTTTTCCCCCCATGATGCAATCATGATTAATTTTATTTATTTCATTTTTCTCTTTTAATTTTTTTTATTTTAAAGATGTGGGGTACAATTCAGGGTTAGGTATACAAATGTTCATTATGCAGGTACCCCTGTTGATGAGGTGTGCCTCTACCTCCCTGGCAGATTCCTTTAGAGTACATCAATAATTCTGGGTCTTCTAGACACTTTTTCTCTTTATGTACTACTAAGAACTACTGGACTGTCCCTAAAGCTAACGACAGAGAAAGAAAAATAACTAAAAAAACAGCCGGTAAGAGAAGTAGCTTTCTATCCAAATAGTCATCTCTTTTCATAAATGGAAGTTTTGCTCATACACAAAATCAATTCAAAAGCCATATACTCAAAGTTTAATAAGCTTCTTCATACTAATAAGTGCAAACATTTTGTCTCTCTTAGTAAAATGCTAATGCAATGCAAATTGTATTTCTCTATCTTAAATAAATGTACCCTTCCTGACTATAAATTAATAGAAATAGAACCAATTATAAGAGTTTAACATACTCCCTCTTTTTTTAAGCAACATCTAAGTTATATAAATATTAAAATCTGGAAAGAAAACAGAATACATTATTGGGTCAATATCTTACCATAAACATCTCAGATTAATTATTAACTTCCTACAATCAACTGATTTATTTTGATATACTAAAACATATGGGGTTCCACATAAATTATTGTTAATTGCATCCATTTCATCTATAATGGTGTATACGTTCCATTGAGTTTTAATGAGAACTATTTATATGTGTACTATAGTAAACATATCGCATGGCAAAATTTTTTTCTCCTAGAACTGCAGTTATGAAGAGAAAAATAATCAGAAATCAAGAAGAATAAAACATGGTACCATGTAATAGAACTCCAGGAATGACAATAGAAAATGAGTTGTTTGGAAATGATTTTGCTTTCCCCTGGCCAGGGTTGGGTCACAGAATCCCTGAACTTACTGTTCTCCTAAGTTCCCTGTAACAGTCCTCCTCGGACATTCATCGGCATAAGAAACGTCTTGGGGAATTTGCTAAAAAGAAGATTCTGATTTCATAGGTCTGGGTCTAGGATGGGATATCATTCTGGATTTTAACACTCTCTCAGGTGATCCCAGTGCCATTGGCTTGCAATTGCACTTTTTGTAGCCAGGTTGTAGGTCAAGGACTCTCAAATGTGGTCCATCATCCACTTGTGACACATTCATAGATTGCTTGTTAAAATAACCAAAAAAAAGCCAAATGTTAGAAATCACCCCAGAACCAGGGAACCTAAATTTTGAGACTAGAGCCCAATTTTCAGCCAGCCTTCCATTTGAAAGTTTACGGCCAGCAACGTCTGAAAAGCCATCACCCCACTGGGAACTCCACAACTCAAAGACAAAAATGTGTGCTTTTAATCCTAGAAGTTAGACACGGAAATCAAGGACATCTTCTCACAGAATAATCCAAGGAGCATGAGGCTGCAAACAGTGAACTGGTACAAACAATTACTTCCTGAAAAAAAAAAAAAAAAAGAGTTATTCCAGATCATCAACTTTTTGAGATTGTTTTGCCACTCTGCCTCTTGAGCTGATGGTGTAGACGTTAGCTCTGGGAGCAATAGCCCTCAAGTTTCAGCGTGCATCAGAATCACCCTGAGGGCTTGGTGTACCCAATTTCTAAGCCCACTCCCAGAATTTCTAATTAAGTTGGCCTGGGTTGGGGTCCAAGAATCTCCATCCAGGTGACATAGATGCTGCTGGTTTGGGGACCACACTTTTTCCTACACTATTGCTTGATCACTCATTGAATCTAGAACTTTGGTGTTCGACCACATTTGTTTATTCAATCCAAGTATCGTTTACAATGGGCATATTTGTGGAAAATAAACTGCCTACATGTTGAGACATTCCACAGGCATTAAGAAACCGTAGTCCATGTAGATAGATCAAGCAAATTAGAATACCATTCATGGATCCTTCAAGGAAGCACATAGCAACATGTGAAAAAAGGAAGAATTACACTCAGAGAACTCTAGAAATAGCCTGATTTAGCTTGGGTTGGGGTAATAAAAAATATGGCACTGAAGTGTTTCTGTTTGAAGTGATAGCAAATTGAAGGAACGTTAGTTCAATATTTGTAGTTTTTTGACCTTTTCTATGAAAGGCAGTTATATCTTCTACAAATAATGACTGCTTTGTGCCTTCCTTTCTGGTCCTTATATTTTATTTTATTACTTTTATTCTCAATGTGATTTTCAAAAATATATAATATTTTGCATAGTTTTAAAATAGGTCTGCCACATATGTGACCCGAGTGGTATTTGTCTGCTTTCTAGTCACATGGGGTCCTAAGAAAATAGCTCCCCTTGAAGTCATGCTACAGAGTTCACTCACTTGGAATATGATACGAGCCAAGTGACCCACAAGGGTAACCTACTGGTTATCATGCTTTTTTGTATCCTTTTGGAATTTTCTTAGGCCTATTCAGCAGAGATGAATATGTATTATTTTAAACCTCTACTGAAATCTAAGTTTTCATATATTACATTATTGTCTGTACTTTGTTTTATTCACTTAATATAAAGATTTTCCATAAATACTCAGTGTCTTTTAAATTCTTTCAATCTTTCTACTTTATAGACTCACCATAATTTATTTCACCAGTCTGCTATCAATATGCACTGATATGTAATAAAAAATAGAAGAATTCAACTACCGCCAGTTCAAAACACCCCCCCAAATAAATAGACACTGAGGTTGTTTTCAATGTTTTGCAATAATAAACGAGACCGCAATGAATGAGTTCATTCATAATTTACACAGCAAGGATTCAAGCGGTGTGATCGATCACAGGAAGGTCAATTGCCAGCTCAGAGATCGTTGATGCACGTTTGATGTTGACAGTATTGCCAAAACGCATTCTATGGGAGTTGAACATGTCTAGAGACCAAAAGGCAATGTATGGAAATGCCAAAGCCTTACCATCAGTGGTGACATCACACTCGGAATTTTGCCAGTCTAATAGTAAAAAATGGTGCTTCAGAGAATTTTGAGTTTCTATTTCTCACGGGAGCAGTAGAGATTGGCATCTTTTCCATGTTTATGGGCCATTTCCATCTCTTTTTCCTTGAATCCTTTGTTCATTCCTTTTTCCTATTTTTTCTTTAAGATTTGCTTGTCTTTTTCTCATCATTTTCGTCTTGTTTTTTTGAAAACTTTAATTTATTAGAAAAACATCTTATTTTTTTTCTGGAGATAGAAACCCAAACATTTTTTCAGTTGTTGAGTAGTTTTACCTTTGGAAATATAAGGTTTTCTTTTTTTAACTTACTAGGTTTATAAAAAGTAACCAAGTTCTATCAATTTTTATTTATGTCCACTGGATTTTAGATAATAATAATTATAAAACCTACTTCAAACTCACAAAGAAATAGTATAATTCCTTACGAATTATTTTCATGGATTGTTTTTATATTTTGATGTTTTATCCATTAGGAATTTAATCTGATGAACATTATGAGATATATATCACACTTTTGTTTTCCTCAAGTGGCTACAGGTTGTCCTAATTCCAATTATTTAAATGCATTTCCATATTACCTACAGAGATATTTCTTATTCATTATTGATCATGCTTATTTGTACTATCTCTGTTTTTTCTTGGTCAATTTCAGCAAGAGTTTATCAGTGTTGTTTGTCTCTGAAAGAAACCAACTTATAGCTTTAGTGATCCTCTGTGGTCTATTTTCTCTTTTATTAAATACTTTTTCTTGCATTGTTCCACCATTTAAATTTTATTCGCTACTATTTTTCTAATTTCTTGAAATAAATGTTTAGTGCATTGATTTTTAAGCCTTTGTTTTAGTCTAATTAATATATGCATTCACAGTTTAAAAAACAAAACCATAGCATGTCTTTAGCTGAGTCTACAAGTTTTGTAATGGGCAAACTATTTTAATACTAGAAAATATGCATTTTGCAGATGTTGGGAATAATATGCGACAAATGTCATTTGGGTCTGGTATGCTAATATCTATTATGCTCTTATGGGTTATGTTGTGTCTGCTTATTTTATCTGTTACTTAGAAAGGTGTGCTTAAATCTTATAGGGTGATGGATTTGTCTGTATCTTCTGTTAGTTTTATCTTTCTTCATATATTATAAGGCTATGCCATTAGGTGAATTCAAATATGTAATGGTTACATATTCCTGGTAAATTGAATCTTTTATCATCATGAAATCCATTTTTATCATGCTGTTTTGTTGTTTATTTTGATTCTAAATATAGTTCACATTCTAGAAGATACATTTATATTGTTTTATGCAGTTAGTATTTATTCGGATGTAGCCAAACCCTTGCCTTTTTTTCTCTTCACTCCTTCCTGTTTCTCTAAACCTTCCTTGGGGGTCATTTTCCCTCTCTCTGAAAGACATTATTTAACGCAAATTTAAGACTGATGAACTGTGTTAGGCTTATTTGTATAAAAATATATTGATTTCACCTGTAAATTTGAAGGCTATATAAGTCTATGGAGTTAGCTTTTTTCAGAGCCTTCAAATACTTCTTGCTTCATACTTTCTGCTTACAAGCCAGCTGTTCATCTTATAATTGATAACTAAAAGGTCATCTGTACCTTTTTCTCTGGTTGTTCCTACGATTTCTCATTCCTCTTGGTTCCAGGTATGCCACCAAAACACCATTAAAAATAATTTTTTATGTTTGTGTTTATTATGCTTATTGTCCATGTACTTCTTTAACTGGCAACTTTATCCCTCTTGTTATTTTCAGAAAATTGCTAGTCTTATTTCTTCAAATTTGCTTCTGTCCTGTTCTTTTTCTTCTGTGTTTCAGTCTGAGCATTTTCTGAGGGTCTGTCTTGCAAAACTCACTCTTCTTTTCTCCTGTGTCTATCTACTTTTAACTCATCCACTGAGTCTTTAATTTCATTCATTACATTTTTTTGAGATTTAGGATTAACATTTGGTACTTTTCAAAAATAAGTTTCAGTATTCTGGTCAAGTTCTGTATTCTGTCTTTTACTCATCTGAACATATGAAGACATCTCAATGTCCATGGATGATAAATTCGCCGTCTGTCTTCTCTGTCTGTTTCTACTTTTTGTTGTTTTTTTGTGGTATGCATGTGTATATATTTCCTTCCCAATTGCCTGGTTGTTACAAGTTGTGTGTTGTAAAACACGTTGGAAAACTAGAATAATTTGAGGCCTGTGCTGTGGTTATCGTCTTTGGAGAGAAACCTTAGAAATCCTGATTCATGTTTTTTCAATTCCAGGGGGAAGCATGATCTGAAGCTGCCTTGGTATCTTTCCAAATAACTTCTGTTTCCAGAGTAAAGTCTTTTTAAGTCTCAACCCGAAGCCAGGGAATTTACTAGATCTGGCCTCATTCTCGGAGACCCCTGGACTCCCATCTGTCTTCCAGCCCTTTGCCTCTGTGTGTGCACTGACCAGCATCGTGGTCTATTAGGTGACAGGAAGATGCCTCTAGCCCTACACTGGTTCCAAATCCTGTCTCACCAGCCTCTGTTTGTTCTTACCTCAGGTATGTCATCACATTGTTAGACCTCTAAACTTAAAAATCATACTGAGACGAACAGGAGAAGGAAGATCGATGGTGTTTACCCATAATTTTGCAGTCATTGTTCAAACATGTTCTGGCTTGTGCAGTTACCCCTTTCCTGATATTTTGCTAAGAAAAACACATGTTTTGGGGAGCTTTTTGTCCGTACCCGTAGATGTTTCTGGGCTGTCAGCATCTCTCGTGCACTATATGGGATTGTGAGAGACAAGAAGAAAACCCAACAGGCTTGAAGTTGTCTATTCCCTCAGGTCCCAAGGGCCTTCCCTGGTCTGCCATCTTCTCTCCACTTGTTAAAGATTCTTTTTATATTTGTTGTGTATGTTACACGCAGTGTTAGCTGGATGTAGCAAGGTGTTCGGGGGAAGCCGACTATTTCATTCTTTCAGGTCTTTGTATTTGCGTTTCAGGTATACAATGATACTAAAATTCATATTTTCTAAATATTTAGATTCAAAATGCAGCAGCCGTTGAAAAATTATGCTACAATAATAGTTTACTAAGTTTCCAAGAGAGTGGTAACGAACAATTATACTGATCTACGTATTTTGTTGTAAAATGCTGACTTTTACTCAACAGCGGTGTTTTACGCGCTGTCAGTGTTACACTCTTTCTTGCCCCTGGCCCTTGGAAGATATAGTTCTCACATTTTAGAGCGGGAGCTGGGAAGAGACAGGAGACAGTGGGAGACCCACCCCACAGCACACAAATCAGTGACGGTGGACCGGAGACAGAACCGAGTCCTCTCAGCAGACACCCCGCCTGCCACACCGATAACGTGTTTTTCATTGTTGCATGAATTTAGGGAAAAACACAAGTGTGGTTTTACTTGATTTCAAGAAACACTTATTGACCATTTACTTTGTGATGGGTGTTTTGCTTGTTGCTTGGAGATATAACAACAACAAGGGGAAGGGCCCTCCTCTGTCCCCTGAGGGAGCCCAGAGCCAGAGCTTTCCAGGGGCAGCAAGTCATGCTGCAGGAAGGTGGGGGCCTATGCAAGGGCCCCGGGGTCTTGAGGGTACAGAGGCCTCAAGAAGGATGCAAATGCCCCAGCCCTCATCCCTGCTCAGGAAGGCCCTCTTGCCAAGTGAGGTGAGTCCAGGAACAGGGAAAAGTATATTCAAAGACGTGAGCATCTTTTTTTTGTTTTTGAGGTGGAGTCTCACTCCGTCGCCCAGACTGGAGTGCGGTGGCATGCTCCTGGCCACCGCAGCCTCGACCTGCTGGGCTCCAGCGATCCTTCCCAGCCTTCCAAGTAGTTGGAACCACAGACACACGCCACCATGCCCGGCTAATTTTTGTGATTTATTGTAGAGACGAGGTCTCACCAAGTTGCCCAGGCTGGTCTCGAACCCCTGGGCTCAGACAATCCTCTTGCCTCGGCCTCCCAAAATGCTGGGATGACAGGCTGAGCCACTGCACCCAGCCATGTATCATGAATACATTCTTTTTTTTCTTTTTTGAGTTGGAGTTTCATTCTGTGACCCAAGCTGGAGTGCAGTGGCATGCTCACAGCCACTGTAGCCTGAACCTGCTGGGCTCAGCGATCCTTTTGCCTTGGCCTTCCAAGTAGCCGGAACTACAAGGCGCACTACCCCGTGTGGCTAATATTTTTATTTATTTATATACTGTAGAGAGGAGGTCTTGCCAAGTTGCCCGGACAGATCTCGAACCTGTGGGATCAGGCAATCCACTCACCTCGGCCTCCCAAGGTGCTGGGATGACAGGCTGAGCCACCGAGCCCAACCCATGAGCATAATTTTAACTACCAGGTAGATGAGGATTCCTTTGGTGGCATCGTTCGCTTTTTCTTCTCCAAACTGCCTAATCCCCCCCACTTTTGGTGACCTCATACTGCCAGACTGCCCCAGTTAAGTATTGAGTCGTCTTACACATTTTATTCTTAGGCATGAGCGATTGGACTTTTTTTCCCATTTCAGTCATAACTGTAATTTGGAAGCGGATACAAATGCTGAACGTTGCTAATTTCAAGGCTAGAGATAAAATTTCCAACACTCTGTCACTTGAGCGTTAGATAAAAATTGACTTACAGTAAGAATATTTAAAGCCTAGTCAAATACCCCATTTATTTGACTACAACCACAATTAACTACTGATAACTTAAAACTTGAAAGAGGAAAATGAAGAAAAAAAGGAAGGCCGGGAAAGTGGAAGTAAAGAAAGCAGGAAAGCCATTGGAATACGAATGAGAAGAATGGACGCTAGAGGTTGCCTCTGAGATGCGTGGATGGGTTAATCGGTCAGCAAACAATCCTTACCGCACACCTTTGAGAGGCCAGATACTGGCAGGAATGGTGTGTAAGTAACTGGACCCAATCAAGGCAGGGCCAGCCTCGTGGGCATATAACCTGTGCCCTAGCACCTGGCCTTCCTCTGGGAAGGATGCTGAACTTGGCTGAATGCCTGGCTTTTGTCATCTCAGGATACAGAATACTTTTACCTTTGAACTTGTGTTTTTGGGGTGAAGTTCAAGGGGACAAGGGACCATGCTCATGGGCCAAAGAGGTGTGTGTTCCCTGCTGCTGCCACCCTGTCGCACAGTATTTTCAGTGCCCCATGAGCACAGAATGCCAGTAGCCCTGCGAGTGGGTGGGAGTTCAGGGAAGTCCGTCTGAGGACAGCACAAGCCTGGAGCGAGCCCAGACACTGGCCGCCCTAGGGCGCTGTGCTCTCCGTTCAAACCAGAACTTGCAAATGCGGAAAGAAAACCGCAGCAAACCCAAGAACCGTCAAGACCAAGGGCCCTGCCGCATCCTTTATTAACAAGTGTGCTACTTCCCCGGGTGAACCAGCCGGGCGGAAAGTAGTGGCGTAGAAAAAAAAAAGACAGAACAGCCCACGACTCCCCTTCTATCCAGCACTTCCTTACTCACCGGTAAGCCGATCACAGATTTTGCTGATAGACTCGGTGCATATCAAAAAAAAAGAAATAAAAACATTTGACTTTTTTTGTGAAGCGTTTCCACTCTTCTGTTAAGAACAACATACATATGCATGTGTAAGCTGCAAACTATATGAGGGGGACCGGACAAAAAAAAAAAACCATCAAATTTATTTATAAAAAATTGTGTATGTCTTCTTATGTGTTTAAACTTGTCCCCTTCGGGGTGCTCTCAGTTTGGTGCACTACCCTTATTGAGGTGTTTTTCTCATTGCTCACAACAGTTTTGAACTTGTCCATTTTGATGCCTTTTAGTGCCTCTGCCGTTTTTGGTTTTCGCCACTTCCACACCGGCAAAATGTTTCCCTTTGAGGACATTTTTTTTTCATCCAGGGAAACACAAACAAAACGAAAAAATTGCTTGGGGAGAGATCTGGGGAGAAGGCGGTGGGGCGCAGAGGTCGTGCTGTTTGGGGTCGAAATTGCTGAACACTCGGCATGGTGAGGGCGGGCGTGCTTGTAAATCACCTATCGTGAAATGGGCAAACACGTCCAAAAGAAAAAAACTTCACTGAAACTGAACACAGCCTCTCACAACAACGCTAGCTGGTACACTGAAGCCCATGGGTTCCCAGAACACTTAACTAGCGGGGAAGGCTGTACTACAAGAGGCCTGCCCTCCAAAAAAATTTTCATTTGTTTGGGGTTTCTTTTTGTACACCGTATAATTTAAGTGATTTCAAAATTGCAGGTTGAAGGACAAAACAATTAAGTGATCTTTATTAGCATTTAAAGCTGGCATTGCACAAAAGATGAATAGGAAAATCCATGCCAGTGATTTATATTTTTGTACTTTGTGAGAATGACATTACATAGCATATTAAAAAACACAAGGACAAGTTGAGAGAGAGACCACAGAAGAAAGGAAAAAAAGCTTTAATTTTCAGTGCCTTTAATGGCACATTTTTCTACATTTTGAACAAGGAAACTCACATTTTTATTTTGTACTGGGACCCACAGATATTTTAGCTGATCCTGCTGTTGTTGCTGTTGTTATTATCA
>CAUYQG010101787.1:0-15273 GCA_963574415.1 Tarsius wallacei
GGTGGCTCAGCCTGTAATCCCGCGCCTTTGGGAGGCTGAGGTGAGTGGATTGCCTGAGCCCGCGGGTTCGAGACCCGCCTGGGCAAGCAAGACCTCATCTCTACAATAAATCAAAAAATTAGCCGGGCGTGGTAGTGCGCGCTTGTAGTTCCAGCTACTTGGAAGGCTGAGGCAGAAGGATCACCGGAGCCCAGCAGGTCAAGGCTGCGGTGGCCGGGAGCGGCCACTGCACTCCAGTCTGGGTGACAGAGTGAGACTCCAACTCAAAAAAAATTTTTTTAAAAAGACTTTTAATTCTCTCTTACATACACTGTGTCTGTGTATGGTGAGTCATCCAGAATTTCCACTCCATAAAGTTTCCAGGGACCTAGGCTCGTTCTGTTCACTGTTCCACCATCCTTAGGGTGTGGCTCTGGTCCTCAGAGTCCAAGATGGCAGCAAAATGCAAGAATGGATGAAGAACAAGGAAGCCGGGTTTGGTGGCTCAGCCTGTAATCCCGCGCTTTGGGAGGCAGCGGTGAGTGGATTGCCTGAGCCCGTGGGTTCGAGACACGCCTGGGCAACTTGGCGAGACCTCATCTCTACAATAAATCAAAAATTAGCCGGGCGTGGTAGCGCGCGCCTGTAGTTCCAGCTACTTGGAAGACTGAGGTGGAAGGATCGCCGGAGCCCAGCAGGTCGAGGCTGCAGTGGCCGGGAGTGGCCGCTGCACTCCAGTCTGGGTGACAGAGTGAGACTCCAACTCAAAAAAAAAAAAAAAAAAAGAAAGAAGAACAAGGAAAAGGTCCTATCCCAACTATCCTCTAAGCAAGGTTCTCAGAAGCTGCCGCAAGACTATATATATACAGTTCAAATACATATGTATACACATATATGTACATACGTATCCATATATATCCTACTATAACTCATTGGCCAAAACTTAGTCATAAGACCATGTCTAGCTGCAAGAAGGCTGGGTAGTGTAGTGTTTATTTTGGATGATCACAGGAACAGCTGAAAATTCTACTAGTAAAAGAAAAAAAGAAGCTTCTGTGGCTCAAACCTGTAATCCCAGTACTTTGGGAGGCCGAGGCGAGAGGATTGCCTGAGCCCAGAAGTTCGAGACCAGCCTGGGCAACATGGTGAGACTTCATCTCTACAATAAATCAAAAGATTAGCCAGACATGGTGACATGCGCCTGTAATCCCAGTACTTGGAAGGTTGAGGTGGAAGAATCACCTGAGCCCAAGAGGTTGAGGCTGTGGTGAGGTGAGATCATGCAACTACACTCCAGCCTGGGCAACAGAGTGAGACTCTAACTCAAAAAAATAAAAATAAAAATAAAATAAAGACAATGCAAGGAATAGAACAAAACCACTGAAAATTGTAATTGATATAATCAGAAAGATTTTACAAAGCATATTCTATCCAAGAAACAAGAGGATGATGATTCTTTCTTTAAAAATCAAGCAAGAAAAAAAATATGCACTTTAGACATACAATTTAAATAGAAAGTTCCCACTAAATGCCCTGCCCAAGATTTAAAAAAGACACCAAGACACAGTATAACATTTCAGGACACTAAAAATAAACGTAGAACTTCTAGGGGATTAGAGTTGGAATGGAATCACATAAAAAGGATCGGGAATCAGAACGGGCATCAGACTTGTTGATAATGAAGCAATGCCTTCCCAGTTCTGAGGGAAATGGTTTTTATCCTAGAATTCTATTCTAATCTTTAAGTAACAATCAACTGTGTGGATAAACATACAAGGACACCCATGCACTCCTTCCCACCTTACTGAAGGTTGGACCCCTGCACAATGAGTGACCTATCTGAAAAGAAGAAAATGCAGAAACTGGAAAACAGGGAATGTCACATATAAAAGTAGTAAAAGGGACATTTAGTCCTGGGATGACAATCTTAGCAACTAGTACAGGCAGGAGCAGGACACACAGCAAGTAGACTATCTGACATGTTGAATGTAGTATTGATAAGTGTCTGAAATCAAATGAAATATTTGGTTGGATTGATAGAAAAGTGATAAGAGAAAACTAGGCAGTTCTTAACGCAAAAGAAAACAAAAGGTTGTACAATAAAGAATGAGTAGTCCCCACGCGTAATGGCTCACGCCTATAATCCCAGCACTTTGGGAGGCCAAAGTGAGAGGATTGCTTGGGTTCAAGACCAGCCTGGGTAACTTGGTGAGACCTCATCTCTACAATAAATTTCTACAACAAATTTAAAAAAAAAAAAAGCTAGCCGAGCATAGTGGCACATGCCAATAGTTCCAGCTACTTAGAAGGCTGAGGCAGAAGGATCAACTGAGTCCAGCAGGTCAAGACCACGGTGGCCATGAGTGTGCCACTGCACTCCAGCCTGGGCAACAGTGAGACTCCAACTCAAACAAACCAACATAATAATGTAGTTACTAATGATTGATTTAGCTAGAAATTAGGTTAGAATTATATTAAGATGATAGAGGAAGGAAGTATGTGTATGTGAGGAATTAATAGATAATGTCTCAATAAGGGTACCTGATCTCAAACCAGGCAAAGTGGAGACCAAAGGGAAACCCAAACTTCAGTATGATGTCCACTTATATACCTAATCCTGAATTGAACCCCACATATTTAAAATAAAATATACAAAAGCCAGGCACAGTGGCTCACACCTGTAATCCCAGCACTTTGGGAGACAGAGACGTGAGGATTGCCTGAGCCCAGTGGTTCGAGAGCAACCTGGTAACTTGGCGAGACTTTGTCTCTACAAGAAATCAAAAAATTAGCCAGGTGTGGTGGCGCACACCTGTAGTTCCAGCTATTGGGAAGGCTGAGGTGGAAGGATCACCTAAGCTCAGCAGGTCAAGGCTGCAGTGGCAGTGAGCGTGCCACTGTACTCCATCCTAGGAGACAGAGTTCGACTCAAACAAATAAAAATTAGAATAAAATAAAATAAAATAAAATATATAAAAATAAAAAAGAGGCCAGGCGCAGTGGCTCAAGTCTGTAATCCCAGCACTTTGGGAGGCTGAGGCAAGAGGATTGCCTGAGTCCACGGGTTCATGATCAGCATGAACCTTGTCTCTACAATATATCAAAAAATTAGCCAGGCATAGCAGTACACACCTGTAGTTCCAGCTACCTGGAAGGCTGAGGTGGAAGGATTGCCGGAGCCCAGCAGGTCGATGCTGTGGTGGCCATGAGTATGCCATTGCACTCCAGCCTGGGCGATGGAGTGAGACTAAGACTCAAAAATAAATAAATAAATAAATAAATAAAATTTAAAAAATTAAAAAGAGTCTGGGTGCGGTGGCTCACACCTATAATCCCAGCACTTTGGGAGGCTGAGGTGAGAGGATTGCCTGAGCCCACGGGTTCGGAGATCAGCCTGGACAACTTGGCAAGACCTCATCTCTACAATAAATCAAAAAATAGCCAGGCGTAGTGGTACGTGCCTGTAGTTCCATCTACTTGGAAGATGGAAGGATCACCCGAGCCCAGCAGGTTGAGGCTGTGGTGTCTGGGAGCATGCCACTGCCCTCCAGCCTAGGCAACAGAGTGAAACTACAACTCAAAAAAAAAAATTTTTTTAAAGAATTTACGATAATGCAAAATTTAAAAAAATAATGTCTAAAATGTATAAATGAAGAAATAGTCCAGTGGTAGGCATTTTGTATCAGGAAAAAAAACTGCCAAAGCTTTAAAAGCCTCAGAGATAAAAACTAGGTACAGTTATGGGTGCCTGCAGTACCAGCTATGTGGGAGACTGAGACTGGAGGAGCCCAGGAGTTCAAGTCCAACCTGGGCAACATAGCAAGATCCTGTCTCAAAATAAGCAATAAATAAGTAATAAAAAACACAACTGGGAGGCCGAGCATGGTAGCTCATGCCTATTATCCTAGCACTTTGGGAGGTGGAGGCAAGAGGATTGTATGAGCCCATGGGTTCCAGACCAGCCTGGGCAACATGGTGAGACCTCATCTCTACAGTAAATCAAAAAATTGGCTGGGCATGGTGGCGCACACCTGTAGTTCCAGCTACTTGAAAGGCTGAGGTAGAAGGATCGCCTGAGCCCAGCGGGCCAAGGCTGCGGTGACTGTGGAGCATGCCACTGCACTCCAGTCTAGGCAATAGAGTGAGACTACAACTCAAAAAAACCCCACAAAAAACAACAACAAAAAACACAACTGGGAAGCACAACTTGAAGCAGGAAGAGAGAACAACTTTTTTTAAAAAACTACATAAGTTTTATGGTACTATTTAAAATATATAACTCTGTCCTATTTTGATAAAAAAAAAAATTAGCCTGGGCCAGGCGCAGTGGCTCATGCCTATAATCCCAGCATTTTGGGAGACCTTGGTGAAAGAATTGCCTGAGCCCACGGGTTGGAGACCAGCCTGGGCAACTTGGAGAGACCTCACCTCTACAATAAATCAAAAAATTAGCTGGGCATGGTGGTGTACACCTGTAGCTCCAGCTGTTTGGAAGGCTTAGGTGGAAGGATCGCCTGAGCCCAGGAGGTCGAGGCTGCAATGGCCATAAGCATGCCACCGCACTCCAGCCTAGGCAACTGAGTGAGACTCTGACTCAAAAAAAAAAAAAAAAAAAATTAGGCCGGGTGGGGTTGCTCACATATATAATCCCAGCACTTTAGGAGGCCAAGGTGAGAGAATTGTCTGAGTCCACAGGTTCGAGACCAGCCTTGGGCAACTTGGCAAGACCTCATCTCTACAATAAATAAAAAAATAAAAATTAGCTGGGTGTAGTGACGTGTGCCTGCAGTTCCAGCTACTTGGAAGGCTGAGGCGGAAGGATCATCTGAGCCCAGCAGGTCGAGGCTGTGGTGGCCATGAGCATGCCACTGCACTCCAGGCTGGTTGACAGAGAAAGACTCCAACTAAAAAAAAAAAAAAAATTATAATCTTCCCCCCCAAAAAGAACCAATGAGAATGAGAATAAATCCAGAGGTTATTCACATTGTAGCCTGTATCATCGATTAATGCCAATACTCCATTTAGTGTGAATTCCCTTTCGAGACCCGACATTTGCTGAATTTAGGAAGAGAACATTGCTTCATACGCTCTGTCTCCCTCAGTAGCCAACGTTTGAATTTTCTTTTTTTTTTTTTTTTGAGTTGGAGTCTCACACTCTATTATCTAGATTGGAGTGCAGTGGCATGCCCACCACACCCAGCTAATTTTTCTTGACTTATTGTAGAAATAAGGTCTCACCAAGTTGCCCCGGTTGGTCTCGAACCCCTGGACTCAGGCAATACTCTCACCTGGGTCTCCCAAAGTGCTAGGATTATAGGCGTGAGCCACCACTCCTGGCCTTGAATTTTCAAAGACTTATTCACAAAAGAAAAAACATTTTCTTCTATTTCCTATGTGTGATAAACGGATATCCCAAAGCACAAAATATGATTTTTAAATATTTGTTTTCCAAGTTCATTTATGCTCTACGTTATCTACACCTCATCTGTCTGGCATTTGATAACCAGATCAAAAGCTTCCTCTGCTCTGCTCTGCCTTGGCCTGGTTTTCACTCAATCCCTTCAAAAATGGTGACCTCATTACATCATCCAGGGCATTCTCTGCCTTGGCTCTTCATTTAAATAACTCCCACATTTCACCTTATAAATTGCCAAATAGTTATCCTGTATTACATATATTTTTGCTAAAAAAAATATATATATTACAGTAAAGAAGAGCATAAATTCAGAACCCATTTATCTAGAGTAAACACTGAATATGCATCTAACATAATGTACTTTTTTGATAGACAAAATAGTCTGTCAGTACCTACATAATAGTAAACAACTATCCTAGAATTGAATTAATCAAACATAGACTCAATATTCATTTCATTTTTTTTTTTTTTTAGTCGATGTCTCACTCTGTCGCCCAGGGTGGAGTGCAGTAGTGGCACGCTCACAGCCACCACAGCCTCGGCCCGCTGGGCTCAGGTGATCCTTCTGCCTCAGCCTTCCTAGTAGCTAGAACTACAGGCATGTGCCACCATGTCCAGCCAATTTTTTTGACTTATTGTAGAGATGAAGTCTCGCCAAGTTGCCCGGGCTGGTCTAGATCCAGTGGGCTCAGGCAATCTTCTCACCTCAGCCTCCCAAAGTGCTAGGATTATAGGTGTGAGCCACTGCTCCCAGCCAATATTCATGTCTTTACATGGGCATTTTCACCTCAAAATATTTCTAACAGGTAAATTCTGCCATCCTGAGGATAATTTTATGTACCAAACTCTTCTGATGAACTGTAAAGGGACATACTTATTCATTAAAAATCAGTATTTATTTTGAAGACTCACTTAAGCAAATTGATTTTTTTAATTGTTTAAAAAATGGTATTGGGCAGCCCCCAAGCCAGAATTGGTTCAGAGAGACTCAAAAACTATTGATTTCAAGACAGTAGTTGAGGAGCAAATAAAATGTTCTCTCTCCGTGGTTTTTCACTCACAGTTATGACTTGTCCAAAAACAGCCTCTGGTACTTACATGGATTTACAGCTGGAAAGCAAAATATGTGAGAACAAAAGGAAAAATTTTACCACCAGGAAGCCCCAACAGGTAAGTTACACAATTACCTCGTGAAATCAATCAATCTAGACAGTCTAGTTTATAGTTCAAGTCAAAATTCATATCCCTTCCCTGCCTACCCAAATACACAGGGGCGAAATCACACTAGAAAGCCATTTTACCAGAATTATTTGGATAATAGCTATAATTGTCATTTAACTTGGCAAATGTAATTAATTATTTAGTGTAAGGAAGATTTTAGTAAATTATTTGTCATACATAACTCTTTCATATTCTTTTTTTAATTTTTTTGAGTTGGAGTCTCACTCTGTCTCCCAGGCCAGAGTGCAGTGTCATGCTCACAACCACCACAGGCGATCCTTCTGCCTCAGTCTTTCAAGTAGCTGGAACTACAGGCGTGTGCCACTATGCCCAGTCAATTTTTTTAAATTTATTGTAGAGACTAGGTCTTGCCAAGTTGCCCAGGCTGGTCTTGAACCCTGGGCTCAGGCAATCCTCTCACCTCGGCCTCCCAAAGTGCTGGGATTACAGGCATAAACCACCACGCCTGGCAGAAAAAATAATGTTAGCAAGCAAATAGTTAAATAAAAAGAGAATTAAAATACAACTTCTAGTCTGCTTGATAATACTGACAATTTCTTGGACACATCTCCTTATTTGTTTAGCTTGGTTTTCTTCTCTTTAAAGTAATTCCTACTTCACTAGATTACAAGAGAACAAATATAGGAAAACAATTGGAAAGATGCCATATCCTTAAAAAAAAAAAGTCTCCTGCATCAGATATTTGTTCCTTCCTTTTTAATTATTTTATTTTATTTTGAGTCGGAGTCTCACTTCATCGCCCAGGCTGGAGTGCTGTGGCATGCTCATGGCCACCCCAGTGGGGACCACCTGGGTGCCGGAGATCCTTGTGCCTCAGGCTTTCAAGTAGTGGGAACTGCAGGTGTGTGCTACAACGCCCCACTAATTTTTGATTTATTGCAGAGACGAGGTTTCGCCAAGTTGCCCGGGCTGGTCTCAAACCTGCGGGCTCAGGCAATCCACTCGCCTTGGCTTCCCAAAATGCTGGGATTACAGGCTGAGCCACGGAGCCTGGTCTTTTCCTTCCTTTTTTAGATAGGTAGTTATGAGCAATCATCTCACCTTGGAAATGCATCTTGTTTTATGAGCAGGACTGCAACAGATATTATTGTCGGATATTTTTAGCTGTCAAAGAATTAACCAAGGAAATTTTTAAGGAACGTTAGAGGATGTCAGCTTCACTCTTTAATTGGAGCATGGTTAAAATATAGTAGTACTGTTATGGTAAGAAGACTGTTCAAACCACAGCCAAGTAAAATCCAGAGACTAAAATGACCCATTATTTGCGAAAAAAGGAGAAACAGAACATTCAAGAAAATTAAAATAAGATGGGTCTGTCAGTTGAATCTCACAAGAACTTCAGACTTCCTTTTTACACCCAGAAACTTTTCTTTAAATGAGAAACTTAGAAACGCATTGTTGGCAGGAATGAGAAAGAAATAAAAAGAAATCTTTTTTAAAAAATTAAAACATTCAGGCTGGGCGTGAAGGCTCGCGCCTATAATTCCAACCCTTTTGGGAGGCCGAAGTGAGAGGATTGCCTGAGCCCACGGGTTCAAGACCCGCCTGGGCAACTTGGCTAGACCTCATCTCTACAATTAATCAAAAAATTAGCTGGGTGCAGTGGTGCATGCCTGTAGTTCCAGCTGCTTGGAAGGCTGAGGCAGAAGGATCACCGGAGTCCAGCAGGTATAGGCTGTGGTGACTGTGAGCATGCCACTGCACTCCAGCCTGGGCAACCGTGAGATTCCAACTCAAAAAAAAAAAAAAAGACCAGAATGAAAAACATCTTTTTCTTCAATGTCTCTTTCCAGCACCTTCTACTGACAAAACACTGTGCCAACCGACAAAGGGGGAAAAAAAAACAGTTAATGGGCCCAGATCCATTTTAATAGATCAGTCAATGAAGGGGGCTGAGAAGCAATGAATAGGTAACAGATGCATTCTCTCCCTCTATAAACCAGGCATCACCTCCCCCAGTTGATTACTCTCTTTCCTGTACCCTGGAATTTATGCTGTCCCCACCTGCCAATTCCCCAGTGACTGATCTGCTATCCAGCCCCTCCAGCCATTTACAGTTGGAGATCTCAGAAATCTCTCTACTGCCTCTGTTAAGGGGGAATAATTGTGAGCAAGTGAAGCCTTCTGGTGGCAGGTACAGCATTGCAGAACTCTTCCAATGAATTTGAAAAGTGCAATCAAAAATTGAATTAGAAGGCCGGGCCCAGAGGCTCAAGCCTGTAATCCCAGCACTTTAGGAGGACGAGGCGAGAGAATTGCCTGAGCTCAGGAGTTTGAGACCAGTCTGGGCAACTTGGTGAGACCTCATCTCTACAATAAATAAATTTTAAAAAATGAATTAGAAGCCGGGCTCGGTGGCTCAGCCTGTAATCCCGCGCCTTGGGAGGCTGAGGTGAGTGGATTGCCTGAGCCTGCGGGTTCGAGACTCGCCTGGGCAACTTGGTGAGACCTCATCTCTACAATACATCAAAAATGAGCCGGGCGTGGTAACACGCACCTGTAGTTCCAGCTACTTGGAAGGCTGAGGTGGAAGGATCGCCAGAGCCCAGCAGGTCGAGGCTGCGGTGGCCGGGAGCGGCCACTGCACTCCAGTCTGGGTGAAAGAGTGAGACTCCAACTCAAAAAAAAAAAATGAATTAGAAACTATAAAGGCAATTTTTAGGAGGATGGAATGGCTCTATATGGCACTGGAGTGGTGTATACATTATTATGCACTTTTTGAAATCCATAGAACTTTACATTAGAAAGAGTGAACTTGAATATATGCAATTGTTTAAAAAGCCAACTAAGATGTTGGAGGATCCTCAGGATGGAATGCAAATGTGAAAAACGATTCCAACTATATTCCAAATGTCTGACATAACCTTCCTTAAAGGGGTGGGGAAAGAGCTAATGTAATTTTGGAAATGGTACTTTGGATAACTTTATAAAGCTAAAGAAAAAAGAATTGTATGTAAACACTGTACTCTAGCCTGCAAATTCATTTTTCGCTTGTTTTTTTTTTGAGTCAGAGTCTCACTCTGTCACCCAGGCTGGAGTGCAGCGGCAAGCTCACGGCCACCACAACCTCAACCTCCTGAGCTGAAACAATCCTTCTGCCTCAGCCTTCCAAGTAACTGGAACCACTGGTACGCACCACTATGCCTGGCTAATTTTTTGATTTACTGTAGAGATGAGATCTCGCCGTGCTACCTAGACTGGTCTCAAACCTGTGGGCTCTGGCAATCCACTCACCTCTGCCTCCCAAAGTGCTGCGATTACAGGCATGAGCCACTGTGCCCCACAAATTAGTTTCTTACAAGGATGCATGTTAAGACTTCTTGGCTGAACACAGTGGCTCACATCTGTAATCCCAGCACTTTGGAGGCTAAAGCAGGAGGATTGCTTGAGTCTAGGAATACAAGACCAGCCTAGGTAACACTGTGAGACCTCATCTCTACAAACAATTTTTTAAAAAATTAGTCAGTCATGGTGGCGTGCACTTATTGTTCCAGTTACTTGGGAGGTTGAGGTGAGAGGATCGCTTGAACCCAGGAGTTTAAAGCTACACTGAGCTGTGATCAGCCACTATCCTCCAGCCTGGGCAACATAGTGAGAGTTATGAAAGTACTTTAGGCTGGGTTCAGTGGCTCAGCCTCTAATCCCAGCACTTTGGGAGACCTAGGTGAGTGGACTGGCTGACTCTGCAGGTTCAAGATCAACCCGGGCAATTTGGCAAGACCTCATCTCTAAAATAAATAAAAAATTAGCTGAGCACAGTAGCACCCGCCTGTAGTTCTGGTTACTTGGAAGGCTAAAGCAGAGAAGGGTCGCTGGAGCCGAGCAGGTCGAAGCTGGGGTGGCCATGAGCATGCTACTGCACTCCAGCCTGGGTGACAGAGTGAGATTCTGACTCAAAAAAAAGAGAAAAGTACTTCATACTAGAGTTGAACAAATGATAAATAATAGGCCATAAGAGTCAGCTTTCTCACAGTTGAGGGAAAGGTTACCAATAAACAAGGAGATAAGTCTAGAATATCTAGGTTAGAGCTAGGGGTATCAGTATAAATTGATATTTAGTTTAATCCACAGAATAGATAGATGGACAGGCAGATAGAGAACTGATCATAGATATGTTTGTATACAGTAAGTCCTCATTGTTGATAGGTTCTTGGAAACTGCAACTTTAAATGAAACAATGGATGGCAGGTCCTCAAATAACATCATTTCATTCAACATTGTTTTGTTAGATGGTCCATGACAAAAAGAAATTGGTTTCCTTACAAATGTGGTTTTGCTTAAAGTTGCATTTTCCAAGAACCCATTGACAAGGTTAAGTGAGAACTTACTAGAAATACATGCATAGGGCCGGGCTCAGTGGCTCAACCTGTAATCCCAGCACTTTGGGAGGCCGAGGTGAGTGGATTGCCTGAGCCCACAGGTTCGAGAGCAGCCTGGGCAACTTGGCAAGACCTCGTCTCTACAGTAAAAAAAAATTAACCGGACATGGTAGCATGTGCCTGTAGTTCCAGCTACTTGGAAGGCTGAGGCTGAAGTATCGCCGGTGCCCAGCAAGTCAACGCTGGGGTGACCGTGTGCATGCCACGGCACTCCAGCCTGGGTGATGGAGTGAGACTCCAACTCAAAAAAAAAAAAAGAAAGAAATGCATATATTTCCTAGCTCTGTCCACTGAGAAGACCTAGAAGTAATGTCCACCTAGTAGCAATGAGCACACTTGTGCCCTGGTTTTGGTTTCTAAAAATCGATTTCCAAGAAAAGAAACCATAACTCTTGGAAAATGGCTGATTGTAGACCTGGACCAGGGAAGTTATAAGATAAACTTGGAGGTTTTACGTTTAGGCCTTTGATCCATTTAAAGTTGATTTTTCTGTAAGGTGATAGGTAGGGGTCTTGTTTTAATCTTCTGCATGTGGTCAGTCAGTTTTCCCAGCACCATTTTCTAAACAGGTTCTTTTCTCCCTAGCGGTTGATGGTTGAGGCTTTGTCGAAGACGAATTGGTTGAGAAATTGAAGTTTTGCTTCTGGAATCTCTATCCTGTTCCATTGGTCTATTTGCTTGTTCTTGTACCATTACCAGGCTATTTTGATTATTATACCTTTATAATAAAGTTTAAGGTCTGGGAGTGTGATACCTCCTGCTTTGTTTCTTTTGATAAGAATTGTTTTAGCTATTTGTGATTGATTATGTTTCCATATGAATTCCTGTATTACCATTGCCAGGTTTGAGAAGAATGCTGCTGGTAATTTAATGGGTATTCTGTTAAATCTGTAGATTGCCTTGGGTACAATAGACATCTTAACAATGTTGATTCTTCCAATCCATGATCATGGAATATTCTTCCATTTGTTTGTGTCATCTTTGATTTATTTATTTATTTAATTGGAGTTTCTCTCTGTCACCCAGGCTGGAGTGCAGTGGCATGCTCACGACCACCATAGCCTCAACCCGCTGGGCTCAGATGATCCTTTCACCTCAACCTTCCAAGTAGCTGGAACTACAGGTATGCACCACCATGTCTGGCTAACTTTTTTATTTTTTGTAGAGATGAGGTCTCACCATGTTGCCCAGACTGGTCTCGAACCCCTGGACTCAGGCAATCCTCTAGCCTCTGCCTTCCAAAGTGCAGGGATTACAGACTTCAGACACTGCGCCCGGCATCTTTGATTTCTCTGAGCAGTGTTTTGTAGTTGGAACTGACAACCAATTCCCGGTAAAACCCCCAAGTGCCCATGCTATAAGAGATAAGATAGACAAGTGGGACCTCATCAAACTGACAAGCTTCTGCAAAGCCCAAGAAACCATCGAGAGAGTGGGGAGACAGCCCACAGTCTGGGAAAAAAATATTTGCCAACTGTATATCTGACAAAGGCCTAACATCTAAAATTTACAAGGAACTTAAACGTGTTGGAAAGAAAAAAACAAACAGCTCCATTACAAAGTGGGCAAAAGATATGAATAGATACTTCTCAAAAAAAGACATACAGCAGCCAACAGACACATGAAAAAATCCTCAGCCTCACTAGTCATCAAAGAAATGCAAATTAAAACCATACTGAGGCTGGGCCCAGTGGTTCAAGCCTATAATCCCATCACTTTGGAAGGCCAACATAAGACGATTGATTGCCTGAGACCACGGGTTCAAGACCAGCCTGGGCAACTTGATGAGACCTCATCTCTACAATAAATCAAAAAAATTAACTGGGTGTGGTGGCACATGCCTATAGTTCCAACTACTTGGAAGGCTGAGACGGAAGAATTGCCTGAGCCCAGCAGGTTGAGGCTACTGTGGCTGTGAGTGTGCCACTGCACTCCAACCTGGGTGACAGAGTGAGACTCTGACTCAAAAAAAATAAAAATATAAAACCCATACTGCGTTATCACCTAACTCCAGTCAGGATGACCATCATCAACAACTCAAAAAACAACAGATGCTGAAGAGGATGTGGGGAAAAGGGAAAGCTTCTGTTGGTGGGAGTGTAAACTAGTACAGCCTCTGTGGAAAACAGGGTGGTGATTTCTAAAAAATCTAAAAATCGGCATTCTGTACAATCCCGCCATCCTCTTACTGGGAATATACCCGGAGGAACTCAAATCACTCTATGAAAAAGATACGTGCACGTGCATGTTTATTGCAGCATTAGTCACAATAGCAAAAACATTGAACCAACCACGCTGCCCATCGAAAGAGGACCAGATTTTTAAAAATGGGGTACTTATATGCGATGGAATATTACACATCCATAAAGAAGAACAAAATTATGAACTTCGTTGCAACTTAGATGAACTTAAAATCTGTAATACTGAGTGATCTATCACAGAAACAAAGAACTGAGTACCACATGCTCTCACTCAAAAGCAGACCTTGAACAATTATCATAATACTATAAGAAAGAGATTGGCAGTAGTTGGAAACTGCTGGGGGGTGGGGGCAGGATTGGCAGTAGTAGGAAACCACCAGGGAAGGGGGGGAGCACACCTCATCAACAAGAGTATCTGCATAATGAATATTTGTATACCTAACTCTGAATTGTACCCTACATCTTCAAAATTAAAAATTTTTTAAAAAATGATAAACTTGGAGAAAAGTAAGAATAGTGCCAAGCTGGGAGTGGTGGCTTATGCCTATAATCTTAGCACTTTGGGAGGCAGAGGCGGGAGGATTGCCTGAGCCCAGGGGTTTGAGACCAGTCTGGGCAACTTGGCAAGACCTTGTCTCTACAATAAATTTTTAAAAATTAACCGGGCGTGGTGGTGTGTGCCTGTAGTTCCAGCTACTTGGAAGGCTGAGGCAAAAGGATCACCTGAACCCGACAGGTTGGGGATGCAGAGGCCATGAGCGTGCCACTGCACTCCAGTCTGGGTGACAGTGATAATCTGACTCAAAAAAAAAAAAAAAGAAGAAAATAGAAGTGTCAAAAAGAAAGGAAGTGTTCAGCAAACAAGAGGGTCACAGGAGTCAGTCTGAATGAATTCCCAGTGACCAAAGCTGGAAAAATTTGAACATGCATGTTTTTCTGAGATACATTTTTTTGAGACTCCAACTCAATAAATAAATAAACACTTAAATTAATAGAATAAACAAACATAAAAGAAGATAAGATTAGAAGGGAAGATTTTGGCAAGGGAGGGTTTTGTTTGGTGGGTTGGTTGGGTGTTTTTGTTTTATTAAAACAGCATGTTTACACGTGGATAGGAAGCCAATAGAGAGAAAGAAGACAACTGCAGGGAAGAAAAAGACAATTGGTGAAGACAGATGTCTGAGAAGGTGAGGCAATTTTATAGCATGGAGGAAGGTGGTACAGGAAGGGTTCACCAAGAATCAGGGGGGCACTATTATTCCCAACTATCCCAGAACAGAGATTGACACCTGGAAAATTCTCAGAAAACCTCTGTCTTCATCCCTCGTGCTGCTTCCTGCTAAGTCCTGAGTTGCACCCACCTTTGCCTGGAATGAGTTGCTCTCTTATGAACCCTGAAGGTGCACTTTCTGGGAATTCCAGACATGAGTCTGTCACTTCCTATTTTAAGTGTCTAAACTAATTATCTAAAAGATTTGGCAATAACTCTGCAGATTTAGGCACTGAAGACCTCTAAAAAATGCAAGGGCTGGGTGCGGTGGCTCTTGCCTATAATCCCAGCACTTTGGGAGGCCAAGATGAGAGGACTGCCTGAGCCCATGGGTTCAAGACCAGCCTGGGCAACTTGACGAGACCTCATCTCTACAATAAATTAAGAACAATTAGCCGGGCATGGTGGCATGCACCTATAATTCCAGCTACTTGGAAGGCTGAGGCGGAAGACTCTCCTGAGCCCAGCAGGTCGAGGCTGCAGGGGCCGTGAGTGTGCCACCGCCCTCCAGCCTGGGTGACAGGTGAGACTCCAACTCAAAAAAATGAAAATAAAAAATGCAGCCGGGCTCGGTGGCTCAGCCTGTAATCCTGCACCTTTGGGAGGCTCAGGTGAGTGGATTGCCTGAGCCCGCAGGTTCGAGACCCGCCTGGGCAAGCGACACCTCATCTCTACAATAAAATCAAAAAATTAGCCGGGCGTGGTAGCGCGCGCCTGTAATTCCAGCTACTTGGAAGGCTGAGGCGGAAGGATCGCCGGAGCCCAGCAGGTTGAGGCTGCGGTGGC